>CAUYLG010068359.1:0-42800 GCA_963573385.1 Cacajao melanocephalus | reverse complement strand
AGGCTTGCAGAGAATTAGATTTTTGAAGCAATGTTGCATGTCCTGAGTGCTTTTCCCCTATAGCTTCTTAACTGTGTTTTAGTTGGGTATGTGAAGAATGACTCAATTTGTATGATCAACTTTCTTTCTTTTTTCTTTTTTAATTTTTTGGCACTCAAGCCTGTTTTTAATTTTTTTACCAAATAAAAAAAAAAAAAAAAAAAAAAAAAAAAAAAAAAAAAAAGGAGGATATGATGTATTGGGTAAAAGGAACTATGGTAAATGGGCCATTAGTAATTGAGTGGTAGTGTGTAGGGAGGGAAAGCATTCTACAGTCCTGTGGGTAAGTTCTAGTCATTTGCTTCACAGAATTTTTTTGAGTGTGTGTGGTGTGTTTTTTAACACCCTTAGGTGATACAGGAAGGTAAGAGGAGACTGGAGTTAGGTATTTATCTTTCCCCAGGTAGGTTAATCTCTGATATAACCTCAGCAAGTTAGGCTCTCATAAAATAGTTTCTGTCAGGGGCAGGCTTTGTTAAGAACAGAATGATCTGGTCTGGTGTATTTCAAGATGGTTCCATTTTCACACCCACTGCCAGAGGCTCGAGGGGATTTTTATTCAGTATTGGATGTTAGGGCCTGGGTGGAGCTGCTGGGGGTAAAACACATCAGTGTGAGGGCCCCCCAGGTCTTGGTCTCCCTGGAATTTTTACTTTTCACAATTTTTATTTTTTACATTTTACAGTGTCTTGTCAACATTGAGCCTCTAGAAATTTGTGAATCACAGGTTAGGTGTTCCTACCTTGGTACTGGTTCCTGTGAAGGTTTCTGCTTGTGGATTTCTGCTCTGGTAAATTGTGATTCTCTGTATCTGCCTGTCTGTCTCTCTAATTTTTGGGGCAGCAGTTTGCTCTATGACCTCACTTTTCTGATGGATGTAAGGAGAGCTGTTCAGCTTTTACTTGTGGTCAGATCGAAGTGAAGTCTTCTGAGCTCCGTATGTGTTGGCCTGGAAACTGGAAGTCTGAATTTTTACAAATCAATGCATTTCTGCTTCAGAGGACATTGTGTTGCTGTAACCTAATCATTGCACCTTAGTTTGAGGGAAGGATTGGTCATTATTATATTTGGAATTAAGATATGAATTTCATTATGTACAAAAAAAAATACTTATTCCAAGAGCCGCTTAATTGAGTCCTTGAATCTCATTAACATTCTGTGCTATCATACCTATCTATGGTCCTTCAGGACAAAAGTCTTACATCATCTGCCCTCATGGAGGGCCGTTATAATAAAGACTCTTTGTGTATGTATTTACTTTGAGGCAGAATTACATATCCATTGGAGACTGATTTATGCATTTCATTCACATGCATCTATTGATTTAAATCCATAATTTCTGGACACCCACCAGAATGGCTGACACTAAATATTGGCTAGTATGTGGAGCAGATAAAACTCTTGTACATTGCTGGTGGAAGTATAAATTGGTACAATCACATTGGAAAACAATTTTGTTAAGATCTACAAAAGATACACATATGCCTGCCCTAATACACAGATGCAGTTACTCTACTAGATATATATCCAAAAGAAATATGTATACATGTTTACTAAAAGACATTTGTGAGAATATTTACAGCAATGTTCTTTATTATGTTGTTTTCGAAATGGCAAAACAGTTATTCTCATGCAACTATGTAAGGGACAGATACCCTGCACTTTTTAAACTCATTGATTAGGGATTTGGGATGCTATTACAGCTGGTTCAAAGGAGAAGGTGACTATCACAGAGAGGCAATTAGGAATACTGAAATGAATTTTTTAATAGATAAAAACTTGGTTAATATTCTGTTGGCACTAAAATGTACTGTTTGGAATAACCGTTTCTACAGAGTGGAATTCTGTAGAATTGCATCTCTGCCAGATGAAATTGATTTTCATTTCTGTGCACAAGAATCAATTCCTTTACTATCAGTTTTCTACAACTCAGAGTATTGTACAGTAGCCCAGCCAAAGACAAAGTGTAGATCCCCTATAGAATCAGATAACCCCAAAGGGTCTGCCAGAGAGCTCTTGGTAATCCATAGAAAAAATACACAGAACACATAATAATCTTTTCACCATTTCAAAATCTTTCACA
The DNA here is from genome assembly GCA_963573385.1 of Cacajao melanocephalus. Taxonomy (NCBI): domain Eukaryota; kingdom Metazoa; phylum Chordata; class Mammalia; order Primates; family Pitheciidae; genus Cacajao; species Cacajao melanocephalus. The sequence continues at coordinate 40,678 of CAUYLG010068359.1, read as the reverse complement.
ATTTTCCTTGACATCTTTTTTTTTTTTTTTTTTTTTTTTTTTTTTTTAACCGAGTCTTGCTCTGTTACCCAGGCTGTAGTACAATGATGTGATCTTCGCTCACTGTAACCTCCACTTCCTGGGTTCAAGCAATACTCACACCTTAGCCTCCCAAAAGTAGCTGGGACTACAGACGTGTTCCACCATGCCCTGCTAATTTTTATTTTTGGTAGAGATGGGATTTCACTGTGTTGGCCAGGGTAGTCTCAAACTCATGACCTCAAGTGATCTACCCACCTTGGCCTTCTAAAGTGCTGGAGTTATAGGCATGAACCTCTGCGCCTGGCTTCCTTGACATCTTAAGAGCTAAAAACTAGAAGTAAAAAAATAAAAACAACTCCATGAGCAGTACAAGGGATAAAATTGTAATATTTTCATACAATGGAAATCTGTATACCAGTAGGATTTAAAAAACTACAATTGCATGCAACAACGTGAATTAATTTCGTAAGGATAGTAGTGTGTGAAAGAAGCTATTCCCAAGGGTACATACTGTGTGAACCTATTTACATTAAGATGAACAAGTAGAACTTATATAAAGTAATAGAAATCAGGATTGTAGTTATGGTCACTCTTGAGTTGGGATTATGATTGAAAAGAGATGTAGCAGGACCTTCTGAGTATCCATAATATTGTTTCTTGATGTCTCTTGGTTCAGAGGTGTATTAACATTTAAAATTCATGTTATACATATGCTTGTGATGTATGTATTTTTTCTGTGTTTGTTACCTTTCTATAAAGTTTGCTATAAAAAAGTCATTTGCAGACCACAAACATCCATTTAACCAGTATCTATAGGGAAAGTAGGGTTGTGAATATGTACTTCTGTCCTAATAATGCAGCATTATAGAGCAGTATTTTTATTGTCTTTGGTATTTGATGGAATTTTCTGTATTATAGTTAGACAGTCTATGAGAAGTCATCTGAATTTTAGAAATAAGTTTGGTTCTGAGGGCAAGATGACCTTCATTTGCTTTTAGAATTCTCTAAAAACACTTCTACAGATCTCCCAGAACTTGTATAGCCTTTTCTGTGTGTATATTATTGTCTTAGCTGTTGTAATTTCCTTTTGCCTTAGATTGAGTTGTGAGATTCTAAACTTGTACTACCCCCACCCCTTTTTTGGTTTGGTATGTAATTTGCATATTTTCACCATGCGAAAGCTATTTTCTATGGTTGGAAAAGATTTTTTTTCCTACAGTGTGAACAAATCATTCTTTGTTCTCCTTATTGTGCCTCCAAACTGGTACGTCCGGTTTATGCCCCAAACAACAAAAGTCTGTCATCAGAAATTAAAATGCCAATAAGAACAAAGGCAGAGACCATGAGGAGCTCTTGGAGAGGTTTTCTCCTTGTTCACTCCTCTCCCCAAGTTACCACAGTTGCTAGGAAGTTGAAATACTGCTTGGTACACTCCTTCCTTGTAGTTCTACTCTTGTATTTATTGTTATTGTGTGTAAAAGTGAACTTATAGCTTTGTATACTTCTTTTCAGGATCTATGAAATCCTTATCTCTGAGATTCCTTGCCACTTTTAATGAGCTCTTAAAACCTAAAAAATCACTCTTGACAGCCTAATAAATTCAGTTTTGGCACTTATTTGAAGGCAAATTTTTCAGTGAACATATTGTATAAAATTATTATTCAGAAAGATAGCTAAAGCAGAATCTTAAAGACTAACCATCCTCTGTGTGTCTTTTCTGAAATATATGCATCATATCTGTATAAACTTTGTTAACACTGTTTCTATTCTGAAATGGTACTGTAATGTAGAATTCACATAGACTATTTGGAAAGTTATCTCCTTGAGGAAGTTTCACATTTTGTGACTGACATAGGATAATTTAGAATTATGCTTCTAACTTCAGTAGGTTGTACAGTCCTGATTTTAATATATTCAGAGATATCTATAAATGTGATACAATGTTTCCTCTGCTTCCCCAACCCCCTCCCCCAAGTTATAATTAAACAGTGATCCTAGGACCTTAGAGGTAATGAAGAATGGACCGTGAGTGTGGGGATGCATTTTATAATCAGTCCAAATTTTTTTTTCTCTCACCTGTTGCCTTATGTGTAAGGAAAGATTTAGGATAGAAGCTTCGAATAGGGCATTTAGGTTTGTTTTGAAAGCTGTTTTGCTGAAAAGTATTGTGTATTCAGGTTTCAAAATGTTTTTCTATGTCAAAGTAAGCTCTTGTGTATTAAATACAGTAGCAAACTTTTATCACATTGTGAGTATGCTAAGACAGATTTGTTTTTTCTTTTTCTTTTTTTAACACTTCTTTAATGTAAAGGTTTTACTTGTTAGGACCACAAGCTAAATATTAGAACTCTGGCATATAGAAATAATAGTACAGAGTGGTGGATTTTGTTTTAGAATATTATAATTTATTATAAATGTAAATGAGAAGTATTACTGGAAATGCAATTTTAATGTAAGTTCTATGGTATTTAAAACATTTTAAATTTTATTAATAGGAATAGCATGTATATTGGGTAACACTTATCTGTTACAATAATTTATTTTAAAAATGTAATTGGCTTGGCAGTGTTTTTATTCTTTTGGCTATTGTTAAAATCTTAAAAGGTAGGTGGAAATGGCAAATAACATATCTGTAATATAGTTAGATTACATTAGTGTTACGCTTTTTAGCATAAATGTGCTTAGAATAAAAAAGACTGTAATTTTTAGATTTCAGAGAATGTATGATACTACATTGTGGGGGAAGCTGAACAAATAACCTTTTAAGACTTTTTCTAAATTTTATTTTTTTTCTATAATAATGTAGATTATAATGGCCATGGTTTTTATTCTGAGAATTAAAAGTTACAAAGGTATTCGTAGAGTAAATAAGTTCTTACAGTTTGGTATAATGAGTTTGTAGCTTTTCTGTGTTTCATTGGTGATAGGTGGTGCTGTTGTTGCACAGTTAGTCCTGGCATTCTTCACGTCTGCATCCCAAGTGCTACAGAAGGATTTATTGCTAATAAATAATTTGTAGTAATTATCATAAACAAAATGAATATGATGGTTATTTAGGTATTACTGCAACTTAACATTTAAGAAACAAAAACATTTATAGTTTGCAGCTCTTAAATTCAGATAGAAACTGAAAATCTAAAAAAGTAGTTACTCTAAAAGCTCTGAAGATTTATAGTAATATTGTAAGATTTATACACTTTTTATTTTATAATATATACATCTTTGATATTTTAAACTGATTGTATGGCAGGCCTATTAAAAAAAAATAACATCAGTATGTTTCCTCTATTGAATTTATATCTTTATTACATTGGTTGTAAGTTCTTTTGTATCTTGAACTAGTTTTATAATGTTTGCCATTTTCTCTGATATTGCATATTTCATCAAACACTAGGCAATTATGAAAATGTTTTAAGAACTACAGAACCATGTACAGTAATTTAATCTGTCCATTCCACTCCCCCAGGTCCCCCAAAGATAAACTCTTAGTTCTGTTAGTTGAGATGGAAATAGGAAAGCTATTCTTAACTATAATTTAATCTGCTCAGTGCTTCAATCAGCAGTTTGAAAAGCAGTTGTTTTCACACTTGACACATATAACCGTGCCCCTTGACTTTTTATTATTCTTTTTTAAAAAAATTTTATCCCTGCAAAAATGTCCTGAACGTACCCTTTACCATTTGAAATAATAGAGTGAATGACTCAAAATACTTGGATATTCATACAATGTTTGAGCTATGTGTATATTTACGTGTATAATAAAATGCTGACTTTTAAAGTTATATACATAATTTTTTGTTCATGGAATATTGAAATTAGAAGTATCCTGGAGGCCTTTTTAGCAGCTTTTTCTTTTCATTTTATGATTGCCAAAGAATATAGGCTTACTGAGGTTAAATGATTTACTCAAGGTTAACGGACAATTAGTTGCCTAACCATAAGTATACCTAAGTTATTCATATTTCACTTAAGTGTTCTTTGCAATATGTATTGCTTTTTCTCATTTACAATATATTTGTTAAAGTTGCTACAATATTTGAGATTTTCAAAGTAGTGTTAAAGTTTGCTTCTCAAAGAGAAGGCAGTTGTGCAGGAACTGTACAGATTTCTAATGGTTTAATAAGATAAAAATTATAGACTTCCAGAACAGACCTTTTTTCTTCTGTTCATATCAAGTGTGTGTTCTTAGAGTTTTCTAAAATTACTTGCATTAATTTAAGATGTAAATATACTTAATGTGTATGACCAACAATAAATGTGTGTGAGTGTATGAGTTTAATGTATGCATATATATTTCAGAGAAAATATTTAGAAAATTTAGAAGATCTTGTTTTTATATAATACTGTTGTGACCTGCATTTTCCCACTGAAATATTTTCTTTCTTCTCTTATGCAGATCAGTGGGGAAGCACAGGAGCTCTTCTCTGTTCGACATGGCCCAATTCGAGCAGCTAGAATCTTGCCTGCTCCACAGTTTGGTGAGTGTAGTCCTTAAGAAAAAAATCATTCAGAAAAGAGTTTCTCTTTTGTTGGTCTTGGACTACAAACAGCAAGAATGATAACTAAAGTCTGTTTTCCTCCAAGTGTCCATTCCCCTTCCCCACCTCCCCCAAAGATAAACTTAGTTCTGTCAGTTGAGATGGAAATAGGTAATCTTAACCAATTCAATATGGCCATTCACTTTCTGCAGTGGTTTTGATTTATCTTCATCCTCTTTGATCTTGATTTAGCCTCTGCCTTTGCTGGCTCTTTCTTGAAGTCTTTTTCTCTCTTGGTTTTCATGGCATCCTTCTTCCCAGATCCCTTCCTGGCTGACTGTGCCGCCTTTGTTATGTTTCTGGCTTAGCTTTCTTCTGTGGGTATTCCTGAAGTCTCTGTTGTTCTCATGCCTTTGCCCTCCTTCTCAGTTATACTTATGCCGTGGAGAGCTTGGTTTTCACTTTTATCTGGGTTGTAGATGACTCTGTTCTCTGCATCTACAGCTATGTCAGAAGTGGAGTTTTGGGCTTTTAAGCTTGTAATTCTGCTTTAATAGAGAATACTTCTTAATGTTGTGTTTAAATAGTATATATGTTTTATATTAAAAGAATTCAAATATGTGTTTGTATTAAATCTGCTGTTTAGATGGCTAAGTAACTCCTCACTCCTTAATACTCTCAGTTTTCCAAAGGTAATATTTTCTTATTATCTTTCCTGTGTTCACTCAAGAATGTTTTTGCCTGTGCACTAAAAACGTAATCATAATAATTGTTTGGATACTTTAAAATCCTTTTAAAAAGAGGATATTAAAATATTTTGATTCTATTATATTTTAAAAAGTTATCTGAAGTAAAAAAAATCTTATAAGACTTCTTGTAGCAGTTAATCCTCTAAATTTGTGAGAATAATATTTTCGAAAACTTATGACATTGTGATTGCGCGTAAATAATTTAGGGATTAATTTGGCGACTAACTCTGCCTAAACGAAGTAAGCAGCGTGGAGGAAACAAGGCAACAGTATCTTGCAGTCATATGTAGATTTTCTCCCTTGCTATTCAATTCTATGGCATATTCTGATTTCAGCTCTTCAGCTGTCTCTCTGTTTCTTTCTCACACAATTGATTGTGCTCTCTCATGCTCTGTCACTCTGTCTCTTGTTCTGTTTTTTTGTTGCATTTATACTTTGGTGAAATATTTTGACAATGATGATTCTAGAACATCCTTTTCTAGAAGGCTTTTGGAGTAGCCAGCTTTCTCTTTGGTTAGTTGGAATCAAGGAGGACTTTATTACTTACTAAAGGACTCGGCTCTGTTTCTTTGTGTGTAATTCACAGACGCAGATTTTTCCCTCTTCATGTTGTTTATGAAGTTGTTTTGTTTATGCTTATTATCAATGTTCATCTTTTCTCAACTGTAAGGAGAAATATGTCATGAAAACATCTAATATTGCTAATATTTTATTTAGAAGATTTAATTTACTTTCCTCTTTTAAAAAAGATTTCTTCCTTCACTATAATGTACTTATTTAAAAATACATTGTTATATTTAAAATATAATTTTACATGCGTAAGTTTTCTGTTACGATTTGAACAAATTACTTATGTAGCTTTTATTGTATTATTTTTTTAAAAAGATAGGTCAAGTGCAGTAGTGAGAAGGGGGGAAAGTAGAACAAGGAGTTCCATCTGTAACTGACTGTAAACAATCAATTGAGATAACTCACTACCTTTGGGCCACCCTTTTAGATTTTTTTTCCCCAAAGTTATCCATGTAAATGAACACAAAAAACTTTTAATGGAAAAGAGTAATAGCCACTTTTCTCTTTTACCCATTTTGCTCTAATTTGTAATGGTGGAATATGTAGCTTTCTGAAAAAGGATGTGTGGGAGATACTGTCTGCCTTCATTCTTCCTTCACTCTTGATCGATTATTTGGCTGGATAACAAATACGTGTTTATAAGAATGTTACTTCAGAATTTTGAAGGCATTCGTGTAACATTAGGTTGAAAAGTCTGAGGCCATTTTGATACCTTTTTCTTTGTAGCTTGTTTTACTTTCTGGAAATTCGTACAATGTTGGCTTTCTTCCTGATGTTCTGAAACTTTGCAGCCTTGTGTCTTGATTCATACATTTTCCTGGACACTTTTAATGTGGAAATGCAAGTCTGGTATTTTAACGGAATGGGTTCAATTTTTTGTTGTTGATTTTTTCCATTAAGTTTTCATTGTTCACTCTTTCTATAACTTGTATTATCTGGATGTTAAATCCCCTGTACTGCTTAATTTTAAAAAATTAATTGCTTGTTCTTTTTTAGAGATAGTTCCAATGTGGCTTACTAATGCTTTTATTGAATAATTCTTTTCTGCTGTTTTGTTTTTCTTATCATATACTTCTCATATCCAACACCTTCGTCCCTTCCTCCTTCTTTCCCTTCCATTCTTTTTGGTATACTTTATATATAAGTAGGTAGCAAATAGAATCCAATGATATATAAAAAGAATTACACATCAGGACAAAGTAAGATTTATTCCAGGAATACAGTATTGGCTAACATTTGAACATTAATGGGCCGAGTGCCGTGGCTCACGCCTGTAATCCTAGCACTTTGGGAGGCTGCAGTGGGTGGATTACGAGGTCAGGAGTTTGAGACTAGCCTTGCAAACATAGTGAAACCCTGTCTCTACTAAAAATACAAAAAATTAGCCAGCCATGGTGATGGACGCCTGTAATCCCAGCTACTCTGGAGGCCGAGGCAGGAGAATCACTTGAACCCAGGAGATGGAGGTGGCAGTGAGCTGAGATTGCGCCATTGCACTCCAGTCTGGGCAACAGTGCAAGACTCTGTCTCAAAAAAAAAAAAAAAAAAAGAAAAGAAAGAAAATTAATCAATGTAATCTGTAATCTGTATTAGAGTGAAGAAAACCTGTATGATCATCTCAATGGAAGTAGAAAAAAATCTTTGCCAAAACTCGGTTGCTATTTATGATAAAAAGTTTTAGCAAACTAGAAATAGAAAAAAAAACTTTCTGAATATGATAAAGGTTTTCTTTTAAAAATATAGCGAGTGTCATACTCAATGGTGATATATTGAATGCTTTCCTGCTGAGTTCAGGATGACTTCTATTAGCACTTCTATTTATTGCAGTTCCTAGCCATTACAATAAGACAAGAAAAAAAAAGACATAAAGATTAGAAAGAAGGATGTGAAAGTGTCTTCATTCATCAGTAACATAATTGTGTACATAGAAAATGCAATGGAACCAACAGATGGTTAGAATTAATCAGTGAATTTAGTAGAGCTGCGACATACAAGGTTCAGTAAGTCATTTGTGAACTGAATCCCTTCCTGTGTATTTTTCCAGCATCACATTCTGCCATCCTTACCCTGTCCCCTCCGTTAGTCATCACGACATTCCCTTCTGATAGTTGTACTGCATTTCTTAACATTTCCTCAGAAGATCCATCTTCCTGCTTTCAGATCTGCATTTGTTATTTCCTCTCCTAGAATACTCATGTCCTTCTACCCCCTCTTGCTCCTTATCTACTGTCAGTAGCGTGTACTCCCATAGGACTTAATGTTCTTTAATTGGTCGTTTACCTTGTTTGCAGACTGTTTTTATGTAATCAATACCTCACAGCGTGCTTTATATAAGGTATTAATAAATATTTGTTGAATGTTGCTGGGTTGTATAATACTTTGAAAGTTAACTTGGAAGAAGTGAGTTCTCTTTCTGAAGGTATTTCTGTAGAAAGTCTGTCTCCTAACTAAAAGTGAAAAACTGAAGGATTTGGTTGTCTTCTTATCCCACAGAAGACCATCATTGAATGTAAGGAATTTAATTCATGTCAGCATAGCTTTTGCATCCTTGCTTCTTCATGGCCACTATCAACAATAATTGATTATTTTCTTAATGAACCTAGATCTGCTTTAGGATTTTTTTTTGATGCAACATTCTAGAAAGCTATGACCAATTAATTGGTATTATCTCAGATAAAAACTGTTACTAATTATCTTTCAAATCTGTTCTTCTAGAACTTAATTCCAAGTAATAAATTCTTCTCATTCATTACTCTAAGTAGCCATTTTGGCTTTTAGTACCTCACTTTTGTAGTAAAATGTATCACTATGGGCCGGGCGTGGTGGCTCATTCCTGTCATCCCAGCACTTTGGGAGGCCAAGACTGGTGGATCACGAGGTCAGGAGATCAAGACCATCCTGGCCACCATGGTGAAACCCTTTCTCTACTAAAAATACAAAAAATCAGCTGGGCGTGGTGGCATGCGCCTGTAGTTCCAGGTGCTTGGGGGGCTGAGGCAGGGGAATTGCTTGAACCGGGAGGTGGAGGTTGCAGTGAGCTGAGATTGCGCCACTGCACTCCAGCCTGGCGACAGAGCAAGACTCCATTTAAAAAAAAATGTATCAGTATGAACATTTTAATATACAAGTCAAAAATTTTATATGGTTATAGACTTTTTGCTCACAAAGATTATTTCTGAGGAATGGGATCAGAAGAGACTTTCACTTCCTTTAATATGTTTTTTATTTCTTAAAGTAAGGACCATGTAATTCTAACCACTGAAAATATTGATTATTAAAAAATCAAGTAATACTGAAATGTGGGCAATGAAAATTTATGTGAGACTGTGTTAGCAAAAGTAAACCTGACTGCTTCTTCCTTTTCATCCTTCTTCAGATGTTGAGCATGTACTGAAGACCCATATTAACAGTATATGTTTCCAGGTTTTTTCCCCTTAACTATTCACACATGCATAACACTAACTGATATTATTATGTCCCAGGACTGATTCAGATTCTTATATGTATTACATGTATTGGACATTGCTTTATTTCAGAACTTAGATATTTCTTTTATTATTGCTAAAAATTATGTAACACTGTATTGTATGGGCATTTATGTTGTTTTTCAGCTTTTTCCTTATTGGTTATGTTGTTATGTACCTCCATATATGTACATTTTAAAAAATATACAAATAATTATTTTTTTTTAAGGATAACTCCTAATGGGGAATTGTTCAAAGGATCTGTGTATTTCCATTTTGATGCATTTTGTAAAATTTCCTCTGAGAGAGAGTCTACCAACATTTTTACATGAGAATGCCATTTCTCCTTATTCTGTCCTATACTGGTTATTATGAATCTTTTCAATCTTTGCCTGTCTGGATAGCAGAAAATCCTATTCATATGTAACTCAAAAATTTTTATTTTTAGAGACAGTCTCAGTTTGTGGCCCAGGCTAGGATGCAGTGGTGTGATCATAGCTCACTGAAGCCTCAAACTTCTGGGCTCAAGCAATCCTCTACCATAGCCTCCTGAGTAGCTAGGACTACAAGCACACGTCAGCATGCCTGGCTAATTTTTAATTTTTTTGTAGAGGTGAGGTCTTGCTATGTTACCCAGGCTAGTCTTGAACCCCTGGCCTCAAATAATTCTCCCATCTCAGCCTCCCAATACTGGGATTATAGATGTGACCCACTGTACCCATATGTAATTTTTTGATCCTTGATTACTAGGGAGCATAGAAAATCCTCATATTTTTACTATTTATATTCATTAATATCACATTTATATTCTTTCTCATGGATTTGAGGCCTTTACTAGGTTATTATTAATCTTTTGTTTCATATTTAAAAAAAATCCTTCTGTATTTTACTATGCCTAACTTTAAAACATGACTTTTCTTGAAAGTTTAATTAACATTTTATTTTGTTGTAGTTATTCATCTTCTTGTTCTGTTACATTTTCCTTACTGTTCATGGTCAGGAGTAGTTCTTGCTTGCCAGTCTCTGATTTTAATAGATTTTGGACAAGATTTCTCATTTATTATGGAGTTTCCCTTACTATAATGTTAGCTTTTTGGAATGACAGGAACTATGTTTCTCTAATATTTGCATTCTTTCAGTGACTTGCATAATAATAATGTACCCATATGAGGGGTACCCCGTAATGAGTTTATTCAATATTTTATAGATAATAATCTAGAATACCACTTTTTGTAAAGTGTTTATAAATTGTCAGTGATCAAATGATATGTTTTATTTATTTTATTTTGAGACAGGGTCTTTCTCTGTTGCCCAAGATGGAGTGCAGTGGCACAATAATTGATCACTGCAGACTTGACTTCCCGGGCTCAAGTGATCCTTCCTGCCTTGGCCTCCCAAAGCACTGGGATTATAGATGTGAGCTACCACACCTGACCTTTTTTTTTTTCTTCCCCCTCTAGGATAGAATCTTATTTTGTCATCCAGTCTGGAGAACAGTGGCACAATCATGGCTCATTGCAGCCTTGACCTCCTGGGTTCAAGTGATCCTCCCGCCTCAGCCTCTGGCATGTGCCACCATGCCTGGCTAATTACAGAGTCATGCTCTGTCACCCAGGCTGGAGTGCAATGGCGTGGTTGTAGATGGGGTCCCACGGTGATCCACAGGCTGGTCTTGAACCACTGGCCTCTGGTGATCCTCCTGCTTTGGCCTCCCAAACTGTAAGGACTACAGGTGTAAGCCTCTGTTCCTGGCCTGGTGTTGTTTTCTGCATTAATAGAATTTATAACTCTTAAGAATTATATTAGCCTTGTGTATATGCTGTTTCCTTCCTGCTCATGGAGAAAGACAATCATTTTGGCCTTGAATAATTTCTTAGAAATGCAGATGTAAATTAAAAAAAAATACTCTCTCTCTCTCTCTCTCTCTCTCTCTCTCTCTCTCTCTCTCACACACACACACACACACACACACAGTCTGTTCAGCCAAAACACTAGCAAACCTCTAAAAGTAGGCCAACTGACATTTGTTTATATTCCTCATCACTCTTTTGCAAAGATGAAGAAACAGGCTTATTGACATTTTAAATGGTTAAACTATGAGATTTAGGGCTTCTCTAATGTTTTCTGCTCTAATTACTTCTCAGTTTGCCTTGTATATTGTATATTTTAAAAAATAACACCTAGTCTTTATTATTGAGGACTTACTGCTTGTGATCATTTAGGTTTTTGCAATATTTTGCTAAGCCCGTGATTTAGGTAAATTGTAACTTGAGAACATATGTTCTGTTCATCCTATATTTCTTTAATGTTTTTGGTCAGAGAACAGTGTTTCTAGGGGAGAATGTCTGCTTTAGAGGTGCTGCTTTTTTAGTTTGGTGATTTCATGGTTTTAGGTATACTGATTTCAGAAGATTCTTAGTTTATACCTAGCTGAACCCTGTTATTAGGACGTTTTTCTGTAAGAGCTATAGAGAGAAATGTACTGAACAGAAAAGAGAGGCGAATTAAGTAAACTATATGATGCTTGATATTTTCAGATAACATTTTAGGTTGATTGTATACATTATTACCACTTTACCACTGTTCTGCAGGGTGAGTACCATTATTCTGATTCACAGGTGAGGAGACTTAAAGCTCAAAGAAATTAACAGTTGGTAAATGGTGAAACTGAAACTTGTAATATCAATTATTATTTGGTTATATAACACAAAGTATAAAAAAGAACAAAGTATCTCAAAATCCTATTCCCTGAAGATACCCTCTGTTAATCTCTTGTTTTACATCATTTAAGCCTCTTTATACACACACTCCATGTACATGATGTTTTAAAAATTGGGATTACTATGTAATGTATTTTGTATCCTTTTATTAATTTAACATTATTAGTTGAGCATTTTCTTGTTATTGGATATTCTCCTTTAATATGCTTTTCAATAGCTGCATACATTTTCATCATGTGGGTTTACAATTATTTAAACAACCATAGCATTTTTCATTTTTCTCCTATTTTTTCTATTTTTAATGTTTTAATTGATACAAATATTTTATATGTTATGTGATACTTGCGAGTATTTCTTACATGCATAGAATGTGTAATGATCAGGTTAGGGTCTTTTAGGTATCCATCACCTGAAGTATTTATCATTTCTATATGTTGGTAACATTTCAAGTTCTCTCTTCTAGCTACTTTGAAATATATAATACATGTTGCTAACTATAGTCATCCTACTCTGTTATTGAATATTGAGGCTTACTTGTTCTAACTCAGTGGCCCCAGCTTTTTCAGCATCAGGAACTGGTTTTGTGGAAGCCAGTTTTTCCATGGATATGGGGGCATGGTGGGGGGATTATTTCAGGATGAAACTATTCCACCTCAGATCATCAGGCATTAGTTAGATTCTCATAAGTGTACAACCTAGATCCCCCACATGCACAGTTTGTAATGTGGTTGGTGCTCCTGTGTGAATCTAATGTCACCACTGACCTAACAGGAGGTGTGGCATAGGCGGTAATCCCTGCTCTCCTAATGCCTATCTCCAGCTGTTTGGCCCAGTTCCTAACAGGCCACGAATTGGTACCAGTCTGCAGCCCAGGAGTTAGGGACCCCTGTTCTGTGTGTTTGTACCCATTAACCAACCTCTCTTTATCCACCCCCCTTCCATCCACACATTTTTCCCATGCTCTGGTATGTATCATTGAATTCCCTATCTCCATGAGATCAGTTTCTTTAGCTTCCACATATGAGTGAGAACATGTGACATCTGAATTTTCTGTGCCTGGCTTATTTCACTTAATATAATTACTTCCAGTTCCATCCCTGTGCTGCAATGACATGATTTTATCATTTTTTATGGCCACATAATATTTCATTCTATATTTATACAACATTTTCTTCATTCATTCATTCATTGATGGGCATTTAGGTTGATTCCATATCTTTGCTGCTGTGAATAGTGCTGTGATAAACATTTAAGTGCAGGTTATACAGATTTTGTTTCCTTTGGATAAATACCAAGTAATGGGATTGCTGGATCATATGGTAGCTCTATGTTTAATTTTTTGAGGAATCTCCATATTGTTTTCCATAGTGGTTGTATCAGTTTACACTCCCACCAACAGCATGTAAGAGTTCCCTTCTTTGCTAGGTGTGGTGGTTCACGCCTGTAATTCCAGCACTTTGGGAGGCTGAGGTGGGCAGATCATGAGGTCAAGAGATCAAGACCATCCTGGCTAACATGGTGAAACCTCCTCTCTACTAAAAATACAAAAATTAGCTGGGCATGGTGGCGTGTGCCTGTAGTCCCAACTACCTGGGTGGCTGAGGGAGGAGAATCACTTGAATTTGAGAGGTGGAGGTTGCAATGAGCAAAGATCGTGCCACTGCACTCCAGCCTGGTGACAGAGCAAGACTCTGTCTCAAAAAAAAAAGAAAAAAGGAGTTCCCTTCTAAACACAAAAAAGTAGCCAGGCATGGTGGTGGTGTGCACTTGTAATCCCAGCTATTCAGAAGGCTGAGTTAGGAGAATTGCTTGAACCTGGGAGGCAGAGGTTGCAGTGAGCTGAGGTCGTGCCACTGCACTCTAGTTGGGGAAGCAGAGCCAGACTCCATCACACACACACACAGACACACACACACACACACAAAGTTCCCTTCTCTGCATCCTTGCTCATAGCCATTCTAACTGGGGTAAGATGATATCTCATTGTGGTTTTGACTTGCATTTCCCTGATGCTTAGTAATTTGACTAGTTTTCCTGTATACCTGTTGGCCATTTGTATGTCTTCTTTTGATAAATGTCTATTCATATTCTTAGCCCACATTTTGTTGGGATTAAAAAAATTGTTGAATTGTTTGAGTTCTTTGTATATTCTGGATATTAGTCCCTTATTGGATGAATAGTTTGTAAATATTTTCTTTCATTTAACAAGTTGTCTGTTCACTCTGTTAATTGTTTTCTTTGCTGTATGGAAGCCTTTTAGTTTAATGTAATCCTATTTGTATATTTTTGTTGTAGTTGTCTGTGCTTTTGAGGTCTTTAGTCATGAAGCTTTTGCCTAGACCTATGTCTTGAAGTGTTTTCCATATATATACATATATAGTAGTCTTATTGTTTTAGGTCTTACATTTATGTCTTTAATCCATCTTAAGTTGATTTTTGTATGTGGGGAGAGATGGGTGTTCAGTTTCATTTATGCATATGGATATTGAATTTCCTCAGCACCATTTATCGGTGTCTTTTCCCCTGTGTATATTTTTGGCATCTTTATAAAAAATCTGTTGGTTGTAAATATATGGATTTATTTCTGGACTCTCTGTTCTGTTCCATTGGTTTATGTGTCTGTTTTTATTCCAATATCATGCTATTCTGGTTATTGTAGCCTTGTAATATATTTTAAAGTCAGTATGATGTGTTCACCTTTTTTTTTCTTTTGACTCAGGATTGCTTTGACTATTTGGTCTCTTTTTAAATTCTATACACATTTGAGAATTGTTTTTTCTAATTATATAAAAAATGACATGGTATTTTGAGGTTTTTTGATTTTGTTTATCTTTTTGAAGAACCAACTTTTTGTTTCATTGATACTTTGTATTGTTTTTTGAGTCTCCATTTAGTTTGCCCTGATCTTTATTCTTTCTTTTATTCTGCTAATATTGAGTTCGGTTTGTTCTTGCTTTTCTAGTTTCTTGAGGTGCATTGTTAGGCTGCTTATTTGAAAGCTTTCTACTTTTTGGATGTGTTGATCGCTATAAACATCTCTTTTGGCACTGCTTTAGTTGTATCCCAAATGGTTTTGGTATAATATGTTTCCATTTTAATTTGTTTCAAGAAATATTTTTATTTCTCTAATAATATCTTCACTGAACCAGTGGTTGTTCAGGAGTATCCTGTGTAATTTCCATGTATTTGTATAGTTTACGAAGTCCATCTTGATGTTGATATTTAGTTTTATTCTACTGTAATCTGAGAAGATTTTTTTGTTTTGTTTTTGAGACAGAGTCTCCCTCTTTTGTGCAGGTTGGAGTGCAGTGATCTTGGCTCACTGCAACCTCTGCTTCCTGGGTTAAACAATTCTCCTGCCTTAGCCTCCTGAGTAGCTGGGACTGCAGGCGCATGCCACCACTCCCAGCTAATTTTTGTATTTTTAGTAGAGATGGGGTTTTGCCATGTTGACCAGGCTGGAAGATTTCAGTTTCTAAAAATTTGTTGAAAGTTATTTTGTGGCCTAACATATGGTCTGTCATGAAGAATGTTCTGTGTGTTAAGAATGTTTAACCAGCCTGGGCAACATTGCATGACCCCATCTCTATAAAAAAAATTAGTAGAATGTATATTCTGTAGTTGTTGGATAGAATGTTCTATACATATCTGTTAGGTTCATTGGTTCTGAGTCCAGTTTAAATCCAATGTTTCATTGTTGATTTTCTGTCTGAATGATCTGTTTGATGCTGAGAGTGAGGAGCTGAAGCCCCCCACCATTACTGTATTTCACTTTATCTCTCCCTTTGGATATACTAATATTTACTTTATGAATCTGGATGCTCCAGTATTGGATGCATATACATTTAGAATTTGTTATATTCTCTTGCTGGATTGACTCCTTTATCATTATATAGTGACTTTTAAAAAACCTGCTTTAGTTTTGTTTCATTTTGTTTGTTTTAGTTTTAAAGATGAGGTCTCACAGTGTCACCTGGGCTGAAGTGCAGAGGTGTGATTGTAGCTCACTGCAGCCTTGAACTCCTAGGCTAAAGCAGTCCTTCCACCCCAGCCTCCTGAGTAGCTGGGAGTACAGGTGTGCACCACCATGCCTGGCTAATTTTAAAAAAATACTATAGAGATGAGGGTTTTGCTCTGTTGGCCAAGCTGGTCTTCAACTCCTGGCTTCAAGTGGTCCTCCCACCTTGGCCTCCCAAAACACTGTGATTACAGGTATGGCCACCGTGCCCAGCCAAATTCTGTCTTATCTGATATCAATATAGCTAGTCTTGCTCACTTTTAGTTTCTATTTGCATGGAGTATCTTTTCTCCATCCCTTTACTTTGACTCTAAATATGTCTGTAGGCAAAGTGCATTTCTTGTAGGCATCATATGGTTGGATCATGTTTCTTTTATATATTCAGTCAGCCCTTATCTTTTAAGCAGATAATTTAATCAATTTACATTTAAGGTTATTGATATGTGAGGTTTTGCTACTGTCATATAATTTGTTTTTCTGGTTGTTTTGTATATTCTTTGTTTTTTTTCTCTTATCGTTGGTCATTTTGTTTGGTGATATGCTATAGTGGTACCATTTGAGTCCTTTCTCTTCCTTATTTGTATGTTTGGTTTACCAGTGAGTTTTATACTTTTGTGTGTTTTCATGATCGGGTATATGTTATTCTTTCACTTTCATGTTTGGGACTCCTTTGAGCATCTCTTGTAGGCCTAGTCTAGTGGTGATGGATTCCCCCAGCTTTTGCTTATCTTGGAAAGACTTTATTTCTTCTTCATTCATGAAGGATAATTTTGCTGGATATAGTATCCTTGGATGACAGGTTTTTATTTTTTTAATTTTATTACTTGCAGGATGTGATTCAATTCTCTCTAGGCCTGTAGCTTTCTGCTGAGAAATCCACTATTGGTTTGATGGAGGTTTCTTTATAGGTGACTAAGTGCTTTCACTTGCAGCTGTTAGTATCTTCTCTTTTGCTTGACTATAGTTTGACTGTAAAGTGCCATGGAATAAGACCTCTTTGCATTATATCTGGGGATTTTTAGACCTCTTATTTGTGAAAGTCTAGGTCTTTCTCTTGCTAGACTTGGGAAGATTTCATCTAATATTTTGTTAAATAGGTTTTCTAACTCATTCTATCTTCATATTTGTGGATATCAGCATTCAAATTTTTGGTCACTTCATGTTGTCCCAAATGTCAAAAAGGCTTCGCTCATTCTTTTTCATCCTTTTTTCATTTTTGCCTGACTGCATTATTTCAAAAGAACTGTCTTCAAGTTCTGAGATTCTTCCTTCTGCTTGATCTTATTTATTGTTGCATTTGAATATATTTTGTATTTTATTCATAGAATTCTGTACTAGAATTTGTTTTGCTCTTTTAAAAAATGCTTACCTCCTTTGTAAATGTCTTAGTCATATCTTGAATTGTTTTTCTGTTTTTTCCGTATTGTTTTTCAGAACTCTCTTGTATCTCACTGAGCTTCTCTAAAATCAGTATTTTGAATTATTTATCTGGGATTTTGTGAATTTTTTTATCGGACTCTGTTGCTGGAAAATTATTGTTTTCTTTTGTAGGTTTCATATTTTCTTGCTTTTTCATGTGTCCAAGTCTCTTTATATTGATATCTGCACATCTGGTTTAACAGTCGGGTTGCTTCTTCCAATTTTTAATTTTATTTATGTATATTTTTTTAGAGATAGGGTCTCACTCTGTTGCCCAGGCTGGAGTTCAGTGGCATGATCATGGCTCACTGCAGCTTTGACCTTCTGGGCTCAATCCTCCTACATCAGCCTCCCGAGCAGCTGGAACTACAGGCATGTGCCACAATGCCTGGTTAGTTTTAAATTTTTTGTAGAGACAGGATCTCACTGTGTTGCCCAGCCTGGTCTCAAATTACTGGCCTCAGACAATCCTGCCTTGGCCTTCCAAAGTGCTGAGATGAGAGGTGTGAGCCACCATGCCCATCTACTATGGGTAGGGTGCTTTGGCTTTGATTTTAGGTGCATATGTTAGTGTGAGCACTGTATAATTTCTTTGGCTGTAAACAATCTGAGTGGTATCTATGATTTCCTTGGTAGCTGTGATCGTTAATACTGTCAACTTGATTGGATTGAAGGATACGAAGTATTGATCCTGGGTGTGTCTGTGAGGGTGTTGCCAAAGGAGATTAATACTTGAGTCAGTGGGCTGGGAAAGTCAGACTTACCCTCAATCTGGTTGGGCACCATCTAATTAGCTGCCATTGTGACTAGAGCAGGCAGAAAAACGTGCAAAGGCTAGACTGGCCTAGCCTCCCAGCCTACATCATTCTCCCATTCTCCTTGCTCCTCAGCTTCCGACATTGTGATCCTGTGAGTTAACAATTAACTCTCCTTTATGTATATATCTATCCTATTAGTTCTGTCCCTCTAGAGAACCCTAGTATAGTAGCTTTGGGTACAGTTATTAGTGGAGGCTGTGGTGAAGTTTTGCTGGGCAGTAGGACACCTGGTGGGCCATTCTTTGTATTCCAGTGGTGGCAGTGATAGGCTGATTGTGCCTTTCTGCCCCAGGGCGGCTTGTACTGGCACCAGTGTTTGTGGGTGTAGGCAGTCTGATTCTTGGGCCTCAGGATGGCTTGCTTAGCAGTGGTGGGCCAGGCATATGGGCAGCTTTTCAGGCCCCTGGACAGCTGGTATGATGTGGGGAGTGGCAATAGCAGTGGTGAAGCAATGCACTGGAATCCAAGTGGTTTATGCTGGTGTTGGCTGCGACAGGTTGGCAGTCCTGTTCTTTGACTTGATGGTGGTGCATAGTTGTAGGTGCCAGCTCTTGGCAGGTTGTATTGGGCCAACTGCAGACCCCAGGAGGAGTGGTCAGGTGGCAATGATGATGTACTGATCTGGGCGATTTCCAGGCCCTTGGGTGACATGCTCAATTACTGTGGGGACTGGACTGGATCAGTAGACTTGTCCTTGGGCCCCTTGGTAGTGCATTCAGGTGATGTCCATGATAGGCAAGGGCAGGATGGCCCCTAGCCCACTGGTGGAATGCTCAGGTGTTGGCAGTGGTGTCTGTGCTGCAGTCCTGCCACTAGGGAAAGCGAGATCACTCTCAGTGGGAGCAGCATAGGGAGCTAGCTGTGGGATGTGCGGTTTTCCTGTGTTCTTCTTATACGACAGCCTGCAGTAGTGGAGGTGGGCTTTGTCTTTGAAGCACTTAAAAGTGCCTGGCCTCTTTTTTCCCTCATTGGCCTGGTGCTGGAGGCAGCATTAGCCCTAACCCTAGCCCCAGGTCCAGCCCCAGGGCAGGTCACAGACCTTTGGAGACTGGCTGTGGGCCTGCCATGGGGGAGGGGGAGGGCCCCCTCAGCAGGAGCAGCCTAGGCAGGTAGTTGTGGGAAATGCAGTTTGCTTGTGCTGTGGCTCCACAGCAACCTGCAGCAGTGGCAGTGGGATTTGTCCTTGGGGTGTGTGAAGGTGCCCTGGCTCCCCTCTCTCTCCTTGGTCTGGTGGCCTCAGGGAAGGACATAGTCCTTTGGGGTTTGGTTTTATTTATTCATTTTTTTTTTTTTTTTTGGAGATGAAGTTTTACTCTGTCACCCAGGCTGAAGTGCAATGGTATGATCTCAGCTCACTGCAACCTCCACCTCCTGGGTTCAAGTGATTCTCCCCCCACAGCCTTCTGAGTAGCTGGGATTACAGGTTCCTGCCACCATGCCCGGCTAATTTTTGTATTTTAGTAGAGATGGGGTTTCACCAGGTTGGCCAGGCTGGTCTTGAATTCCTGACCTCAGGTGATCTGCCCACCTTGGCCTCCGAAACTGTTGGGATTACAGGTGTGAGCCAGCATGCCCAGCCTGGGTTTGGTTCTTAGAATGGTGCCAAGCTACAGTTGTTCAGGGCTTGGAAGCCTGTGGGAGTCCGAGTTCCTTCTCTGTAGCAATGCCTCTGTCTAGTCTGTAGGCAGTTCCCTATGTTAGTCTTGAGGCCAATATGGGTCAAGGGGTTCTTATGTAGTTAGGGTTTTGAAACACTGTCGGGGGGTGTGGAGCCTTGGGGGTCTGTCTCCCCTTTTTCCTCTGCCCATGAGCTTTCCCCAGTTCCTAGTCCATCCCTACTTCCCTCTCCTTACTTGTTACCTGCTTTCAGTCCTTGCCATCACCTCTTTAATCTCAGTCTTCTCTCCTCTCTTTTATTTTTTTGAGATGGATTCATGCTCTGTCACCAGACTGGAGTGCAGTGGCGAGATCTCGGCTCACTGCAACCTCCAACTTCTGGTTCAAGCGATTCTCCTGCTTCAGCATCCCAAGTAGCTGAGTTTACAGGCATGTGACACCATGCCCACCTAATTTTTGTGTTTTCAGCTTTTTTTTTTTTTTCTGAGACAGAGTCTCACTCCATCACCAGGCGCCAGGCTGGAGTACAGTGGCGAGACCTTGGCTCACTGCAACCTTCGCCTCCCGGGTTCAAGCAATTCTCTTGCCTCAGCCTCCCAAGTAGCTGGGACTACAGGTGCATGCCACCATGCCCAGCTAATTTTTTTTTTTTTTGTATTTTTAGTAGAGACGGGGTTTCACCATGTTGACCAGGATGGTCTCGATCTCTTGACCTCGTGATCCGCCCGCCTCGGCCTCTCAAAGTGCTGGGATTACAGGCGTGAGCCACTGCGCCCGGCCTAATTTTTGTGTTTTTATAAGAAACAGGGATTCACCATGTTGGCCAGGATGGTCTTGATCTGCTGACTTCGTGATCCAAGGTTGTAGTGACCCAAGATTGTGCCACTGAACTCCAGCCTAGGCGACAGAGTGAGACCCTGTCTCAAAAAAAAAAATTTTAGCTTTGGGTTTAAGATCACTGACTACTGCAGATAGTATGCATCTCCTCCACAGAGAGGAACAAAAATAACAAGTAGATATTCACACTTCAAATAGATTGTCTAAGAGAGAACACTGGGGCCGGGCATGGTGGTTCACGCCTATAATCCCAGCACTTTGGGAGGCTGAGGTGGGTGGATCACTTGAGGTCAGGTTCGAGACCAGCCTGGCCAACATGGCAAAACCCTGTCTCTACTAAAAATACAAAAATTAGCTGGGCGTGGTGGTGTGCATCTGTAGTCCCAGCTACTCGGGCGGCTGAGACAGGAGAATCGCTTGAACCTGGGAGGTGGAGGTTGCAGTGAGCTAAATCACACCACTGCCTTCCAGCCTGGGCAACAGAGTGAGACTCCATCTCAAAAAAAAAAAAAAAAAAAGCATGATGTGAAGCAAGTAAGTTCCATGTAAACTTGATGATTCTGACCCAAATATAAAAATGAGTTTTCAGCTTATTTGGTTAAATACCAGGGAACATGCTCTTGGCATTGTATGGTAAAAGTATGTTTAGTTTTGTAAGATACTGCAAAGCTATCTTCCAAAGTGGCTGTATCATTATTATTTCCACCAGCAATGAATGACAGTTGTGCAGCTTGCATCTTTGCCACCATTTGGTGGTGTCAGTGTTCTGAAATTTGACTATTCTGATAGCTGTGCATTGGTATCTTATTGTTTAAACTTGCAATTCCCTAATGACATATGATGTGGAACATCTTTAAATATACTTATTTGTCATGTATTATCTCCTTTAGTAAGGTGACTCTTCAGGTCCTTTTTTTTTTTTTCTTTTTTTGAGGCAGGGTCTCACTTTGTCACCAGGGCTGAAATGCAGAGGTGTGATCATGACTCATTGCAGCCTTGACCTCCCAGGCTCAAGCAGTCCTCCCAACTCAGCCTCCCGAGTAGCTGAGACTATAGTCAAGCACCACCACGTCAGGCTAATTTTTGTATTTTTTGTAGAGATGGGGTTTTGCCATGCTGGCAAGGCTGGTCTTAAACTACTGGTCTCAAACCATCTGCCTATCTCAGCCTCCCAAAGTACTGGGATTACAGCATGAGCCACTGCACCTGGCCGACTGTTCAGGTCTTTTGTCCATTTTTAAATCAAGTTTTTCTCTTATTGTTGAGTTTTGTTTTATTTATTTATTTTTGAGACAGAGTCTCATCCTGTCACCCAGGGTGGAGAGCAGTGGCATGATCATGGCTCACAGTTGCCTCTGCCTCCGAGGTTCAGGTGATCCTCCTGCCTCAGTATCCCGAGTAGCTGGGATCACAGGCGTGCGCCACCATGCCTGGCTAATTGTTGTATTTTTTGTGGAGACTGGGTTGCACCATATTTCCCAGGCTGGTCTTGAACTTCTGCACTCAAGTGATCCGCCTATCTTGGTCTCCCAAAGTGCTGGGATTACAGACGTGAGCCACTTTGGCCAGCCTTAGTGTTGTGTTTGGAAGAGTTCTTTGTATG
Source organism: Cacajao melanocephalus (assembly GCA_963573385.1). Lineage (NCBI taxonomy): Eukaryota > Metazoa > Chordata > Mammalia > Primates > Pitheciidae > Cacajao > Cacajao melanocephalus. Next base: position 18,364 of record CAUYLG010068359.1, on the reverse strand, counting down.
TTTTTGGGTAATAGTCCTTTATCAGATAAGGCTTTTGGAAATATCTTCTCCTACCTATGGCTTGTCTGCTTATTTTCTTTATAATACTTTTTACAAAGTGTATTAAAATACTTCTTTCCTTCCTCTGCGTGGATTTTAGCTCACTTGTTGTTTCACAACTCACTGATGCTTTGTTCACTTTTGAAGTCTTTTCCTCTCCCTTCTTCCAGTAGTTTATATTGCTGCCTCTTCCTGTTTCTTTATGTTTTTGTGTGTGCAGTGTCTAATGTTGTTAACCTATCCAGTGTATTTTTTTCTCTCAGATACTGCATTTTCCACTTATAATTTGCATGTACACGTGTATGTGTGTGTAAAGACAGAGATCTTCCACGTATCTCTATCATGGTCATTTTCCTTTCTCGAGTAAAAGGAGTATGTTTGTCATAGGAATTTTAATGTTATCTAATTTGATTCCATTGATTGATTTTTCTCCTTATTATGAGTTGTATTTATTCCTACTTCTTTGCATGACTTAAATTTTTTGTTTGGATGCCACACATTTTGAATCTTAGGTTGCTCAGGGCTACTTTGTATTCCTTTAAATATTTTTGGCTTTGTCCTGGGACACAGGTAAACTACTTGGCAATAATTTTATTATTTCAATACTTTCTCTTATTCTTTGTTAAGTATTCCTAGAATAGCCATTAATCTAGAGCAGGGGTCTATAGACATTTTCTTAAGAGGGCTAGATAGTATTTTGGGCTTGTGGGCCATCTGTCCTGACTACTCCACTATTCATCTCTGCCCTGTTGGGTAAAAGCAGCCATTGACAATCCTTAAATGAATGAGTGCTAAGTTGGGGCATTCATAGGGCTCACATCAGTTGTTTCACTTGTCTCAAGGATCACTGTCCTGGGTTGCCTGTTGTCAAATGTCTTGAAACTGGTTTTTTTTTTTTTTTTTTTTTTTTTTTTCACATTTTATCTGTTTCTTAAGTTTTTCTGGCAGGAGGGGAAATCTGATCTGCTGCAGAGGTTCAGCATTTTGCCTTAGCTCCTTATTTTGGATAACTTAAGAGTGCTTAGGATAGCTCTGGGTACATAGTAAAAGTTCTATGTGAGTTTTTGTAAATAAAGAAAAAAAATAAATTTGGAATTGAATTTCATTTGTTAAGACAGTTAAAAAATTTTAATGTATCTTTGGAGAAGTTAAATCTCAAACACTTTAAAAGAGGCATTATAGAGAAATTTCTGGAGGTATCATAGCATTAATTGTGTTTTCTTCTCTCGGGTGCTAGATGCAGTAGCAAAAGAAAGTGATAAAAACACCAAGGGATTCCTTTATTTCTTTTGATCTCATGAATGGGTAAAGGAGTCTTAAACTTTCCTTCTCCTCTTAACTATCAACAAGGGACTATTATGATTCTTGCCTTTCAGAGACTGGCATCATTATTTTCTTTTCCCATGATGTTTTTAGTCTTAGCAACAAGAAGTGAGGGCTTCCACTGTTATCATTTAAACTATCTTTTTGGCACCTACTGTTTAACCTAGTTTTCATTGAGTTTTTATCGCTTGTTGTTACTGTACTTTGCAGTTTTCATGTGTATATATAGGTTTTACCTTGGGAATATTTCAGAATTTCTATATTTTTCATTTGTAGAACATGGAAATAATCTAATTTGAGGCCAAGTGAATTTATGTAATTTTATATAGTTAGCAGTAACAACCAGACACACTAACTAGTAAAAACCTTCTAATTTTAAAATAAGGAAAACAAAAACTGGGTGTGTGCAAAGGAATGATCTGCACAAGTTTTAGGATACTGACTACCTGGTAATGGGTGACAGGGTTTGGAATGTATGAATCTGTGTGAGTAAATGAAAGTTTTCAGCAGTGTTTTACTTCTTATGGATGGGGGAGGCATAAGTGTTTATTATTAAAATATGAAGAAGAGATCCATGTATTCATTGAGAAGAAATGAACCAAGAATTATGAATGGTCTAATTCTTTGTACTCAGTGCTCAAGGTCGAGAGGAGAAAGATGCAAATGAGAGAAACGGAATATGGCAGTCTTTATTGGATTGGAAATAAATACAGTTAGAATTATGAGTTAGAGATTAAAAAGTTTGGGCGAAGAATTTAAAAAGAGACTTATTTCCCTGTATATGGGAAATACATACAGTATTTTGCCCTGAGAAATTTTCTTGGTATAAAGCTGTACTTCACAGTTTGTTGATGTTTTAAATTATTAACTCAGTTTTGCACTTTTAAAGCAATCTGTGTGTGTGTGTGTGTGTGTGTATATATATATATATATATATATGCTCTTTAATCAGAATGACTGCCTATATAGAGCTAATATCTGCTCTTGGTATTTTATTCATATATTTGAAAAAGCCACGATAATATTTCACATTAGTCATTTAACCTTTATACATTAATATTAGTTTTCCAAATGTAACTAATGTCCTTCTTTAACCTATCTTATAGCAATATAAGAACAAATGAAGTAAAGTATATACATATATGTATATATATATGCATATATGTATATGTGTATTTTACTGACAAAATGGCTAAAATCAGCAAATATCAGGAGGGAGCTCCGTGACTTCCATACTACTACTGGCAGTATGGAAAAAGTGGCTCCAGAACTCTTGGTGTCTTTCCCATCACCCCCTTATTCTCTTCCTCTTGTACTATATGCAAAAAATCATTGCCACTACTGTTATCCAACTATGGCCACTAAGTTCCTTATGTTTCTTTACCCTTGTTTACCTCAATCTCCACAACAAACTCAAAACTTGGCCAGGCATGGTGCCTCACACCTGTAATCTCAGCACTTTGAGAGCATGAGGCAGGCACATCACTTAAGGCCAGAAGTTGGAGACCAGCCTGGCCAACATGGCAAAACCCCATCTCTACTACAATTTTTAAAAATGAGCTGGGCGTGGTGGTGGGTACCTATAATCCCAGCTACTCAGGAGGCTGAGGCATGATAATTGCTTGAATCTGGGAAGCAGAGGTTGCAGTGAGCTGAGATCATGCCACTGCACTCCAGCCTGAGCGGCAGAGCAGACTCTGTCTCAAAAAAGAAAAAAAAAAACCATAAAAACTCACCGGTTATTTCTCATTCTCACCCTCTCTCCATCTGGCATTCAGTTTACAAACTCCATCTCTATTCATTTCCCCATTCTCTCAAAAACCTACTCCAGAAACTTTTTGACAGGGCCCTCTTGGAAGTCACTATCCATCATCTGCAAAATTTCTATGTCCTCATCCTCTTTTTGGAAAGTTATTTCCTCTCTCTTTGTTGCTGCCTTTCTTTCTTAGTTATTACCTTTCAGTTTTTGGAGATTAGATTTTTATCTCATAGTTTTCTTTAGTACCACTCCTTTCATAATTCCTAAAAATGAACATATTTTTATGTGCTCATTTGAAATCCCTGTGTCTTCTTTGGTGAAATGTCCGTTATGTCTTTTGCTAATTGTTGTTGCGTTTAGATAGTTCTTTACATACTCTGGATACAAGTCATTTGTTGGATATATGATTTTCATGTATTTTCATTCTGTCCATGGCTTATCATTTCATCCTCTCAGTTTGGATGAAGTCCAAGTTATCATTTTTTTCTTTTATCAATTGTGTTTTTCATGTCGTGTCTGAGAACTTAGTAAATCTGTAATACTGGGGCCTTCAGCATCTCTTGTCTAGAATTTGTGATTTTCCTGTTTATCGCTCTTTCCCCTTCTCATACTCATTTCATCTCCTCTGAACAGAATATATTTTTAGTTAATTTTATAAGGGATTATTAAGATAGATACTATTATATGGAATTCATTCATATGATTGTTTCATTTTGTGGTGGAGCAAAATTTTAAATTAATAAAATTGTGTTCTGTAATAGAATAAATCCTTATTTTCTTTTTTAAATAACATTTATTTATTTATGTATTTTAATTGAAATGGAGTTTCACCATCTTGGCCAGGCTGGTCTTGAACTCCTGACCTCAGGTGATCCACCCACCCACCTCGGCCTCCCAAAGTGCTGGGATTACAGGCATGAGTCACCGTGCTGGGCCAATCCTTATATTCAATTGAGAATAGAGATAAGATAATTTGCCACAAAATAGTGAAATCCATGCACACATTATTAACTTTGATGGTCTCCTTTGATGGTCTCCTCATTTGGCAGGTATTGTTGTTCTTGGGAAATTGGTGCTTACTCAGCAAGCAGTTTGTGTTACTCAGCAAGACTTATTTTCCTGCAGTCTATAAATCTTTAAAGGAACTAGACAGATTCCCAAAATTTAGAAGTGGATGTATTTGATAGCTGAGTGGCATAAGTGGCTTTAAATCTCTTTATAAGATGATATACCATGAAAAAAGATAGCTCTAGCATTTGACCCTGTAGTAGTATTCTTTTGGTTGAATGTTTTATTTGTGTGTGTTGGGTGTATGCTATAAGTAGCATATGATTGTGTGGCATGATAAAGGTATGATTTGTTTACATATTAACACATTTCTATAAAAAATTTCCTTGTGTCTGAAGCAGATTTTTTTCTAGGCAGATATTTGAACAAATATCTAAACAATCTTTTTTTGTAGTACACTTTTGGTTAATATGGCATTAGTGCTCTTAATTTGTCTTAATACAGCCTTGCTTCTAACCACATTATATTAATAATATAATAATTATGTTAATATAATAATATAATAATTATATTAATAATGAGGTTAGAATTAAAAGAATACTGAATCAAATTATTTTCAGGCTACATGTGTAAGGTACATATGAAACATAAATGAATTTCATGTTTAGACTTGGTTCCTATCTCCAAGATAGCTTATTATGTATATACAGATATTCCAAATTCCAAAGGAGTCTGCAGTCTGAAATGCTTCTGTTCTCAAGCATTTCAGATAAGAGGTACTCAGCGTACACCACTCTCTGAGTTTTTCTGAGTCATGCAAGAATGGTATGATTCTGTTTGAGAAATCTTCTTGGTGCTATTTAACATATAGACCTTTGAAAAATAGGTAAGACAAGGCTCTGATATGATCACTGGAGCTTGGTTTCTGTTGCAGTATTTTTGGGAAAATATCCAAACGTCTAAAAATATTGATTTTCATCTTATTTCTTTTAAATTTTTTGAGATAGTATCACTCTGTTGCCCAGGGTGGAGTGCAGTGGAGTGATCTTGTGATCTTGTCTTACTGCAAACTCCACACTTCCTGGGTTCAAGCGATTGTCCTGCCTCAGCCTCCCAAGTAGCTGGAATTACATGTGCCTGCCACCATTCCAGGGTATTTTATCTATTTTTAGTAGAGACAGGCTTTCACTGTGCTGGCCAGGCTGATCTCGAACTCCTGACCTCAAGTGGTCCATCTGCCTTAGCCTCCCAAAGTGCTGGTATTACAGGCATGAGCCACCATGCCCAGTCCTAAAAAACTTTGTCATGTTAGTACTTTAGGTAACTTGTCATACACAGAGATTTATTGGTGTAAAAGATCTCTTGATATGAATTTTTGATAACTTTTTTGGAAAATAGTTCTACCTAAGCTGTGTTGCAGAGCTTCCTCTTATAAATTATATCACAGCTTTGTTCCTTCTAATTTCCAGGCTGAGGTCCTTTATATCTTTCTTTGAGTTGTGGCTAATACAGCCTTACATTTTTTGAGATGCTTTCCTAAGTTAATCGTAGAATATCTGTAGACATTTTGTTAGATGTGCATACACATGTTTAAATTTTGTTTAAGGTAATTTGCCACCATGGTTCTGTTTTGTTTTTTGTCTTTTTTGCCATCTTTTTTTTTTTTTTTTGAGACAGAGTCTCACTTTGTCGCCCAGGCTGGAGTGCAGTGGCGTGATCTCAGCTCACTGCAGCCTCCAACTCCTGGGTTGAAGTGATTCTTGTGCCCCAGCCTCCGGAGTAGGTGGGGTTACAGGTGTGCACCACTATGCTGGGCTAATTTGTATTTTTAGCAGAGATGGGGTGGTCTCGCTTTGTTGGTCAGGCTGGTCTGAAACTCCTGACCTCAGGTGATCCACCAGCCTCGTATCCCAAAGTGCTGGTGTGAGCTACTGTGCCTGGCTTTTTTTGACCATCGTTCCCAAAGAAAGAATTTTCCAACTGGGCATGGTGGTTCATGCTTGTAATCCCATCACTTAAAGAAGCCAAGATGGAAGGATCACTTGAGATTAGGAGTTTGAGACCAGCCTGGCCCACATGGTGAAACCCCGTCTCATCTAAAAATACAAAAATTAGCCAGGCATGTTAGTACATGCCTGTAGTCTCTATTACTCAGGAGGCTGAGGCATGAGAATCTCTTAAACTCACTTGGGAGGTGGAGGTTGTTGTGAGCTATGATTGTGCCACTGTGCTCCAACCTGGGTGACAGAGTGAGACCTTTTCTTTGTTCTCCTTCTTGTTTTTCACTCTTTTTTTTTTTTCTTTGAGACAGAATCTCACTCTGTTGCTGAGCTGAAGGGCAGTGGCACGATCCCGGCTCACTGCAACTTCCGTTTTTCGGTTTCAAGCAATCTCTTGCCTTAGCCTCCCAAGTAGCTGGGACTACAGGCACTCACTACCATGCCCGGCTAATTTTTTGTATTTTTAGTAGAGATGGGGTTTCACCGTGTTGGCCAAGATGGCCTTGATCTCTTGACCTCGTGATCCGCCCACCTCGGCCTCCCAAAGTGCTGCAATTACATATGTGAGCCACCGTGCCCGGCCGTTTTTCTCTTTCAACCTAGCTTAATTTATACTTATTTGAATCACATTTCCTCTTATTGTTTCTGTCGTATTTCCATGTTTTTTTCTCCTATCCCTTAAAAACATATATAAAAATAAATTTTTATAAAAATGAATTATACAATTATGTGTCTTTCTTTACCCATTTTTTCCATAATTCAGTTTTTTCCTGCATTAGTTGATAACCATTGCTATATGCTTCTAGACCTTTTTCTAGGTGTGAATTTCTTTTTATTCTGCTGGAGACTTACTAAGGTTTCTGGTTCTTTCTTTTGAAATTCTGGAAAATTATCTGCCATTTATCTCTTTGAATATAATGTTTTAAATTCTTTCTGTCCTCCTGTCATTGCCCTCACCATCCTCCACCTAGAATTCCTGTCAGAAACTGAGCACACCAGATGAAAAACTGAGTTAGAAATCAGATTAATTTTCACAAAAGCAAAAGAAACCTAAACCTGCTACATAGCCATTTTATCGTAGATAAAGACTGTAAATTAAGGATGACCACATATGAGGAGTCCAGTTATTACTGAGGAGATATGACGTTAAAAACTACTTTTGTTTGTCTGTTGCATTCTTTCAAATAGCTTGTAGAACAGTGTGAGACCTAATAATGGTTGCTTATAATTGCCTGTGTAATTGAATTTATAGTTAAAGATGTTGTGTTATTTTACCAACTTTTAAACATCACTTTAAGAATTCCTTCATTTTATCTTAGTTTATGATAACAGCTACCCTTTTTTTGAGCACTTTGTACGCTTGAGGTAGGTAGCGTCTCCAGTTTACAGATGTGGCAGTTGACCTTCAGAATGTAGGTTACAAACCAATTAATTATGAAAGCCAGTTTGGAAATTCATGCCTATCTGATTTAAAATTTCATGCTCTTTCTGTTTTATATGTTACTTCTGTTCAGATCAAGTGTTGTGACCAGAAAACATGTTAGTTGGTCTTTTGAAATTCTAAATTAAGACTTTCTCTGTCATGCCAATTAAATTTGGGGCCTCAAATGCATGCTCATGTATACTTACATATTTGTGTGCATACCATAAATATAGGTCTTTCCAAGGAGTGGAAGGGATGAATAGCCAGAGCACACAGGATTTTTAGGGCAGTGAAAATATTTGATATGCTAATACATGTCATTATATATTTGTTCAAACCCATAGAATGTATGCAACCCCAAGAATGACCCCCAGTGTAAACTATGGAGTTTGGGTGATAATAGTGTGTCAATGTAGGTTTATCAGTTGTTCAATCAACAGTTTATTTATTTATTTTTGAGACAGTGTTGCTCTTTTGCCCAGGTTGGAGTGCAGTGGTGCAATCATAGCTCACTACAGCCTTTAACTCCCAGGCTCAAGTGATCCTCCCACCTCGGTCTCCTGAGTAGCTGGAACTATAGGTGTACACTACCACGCCAGGTTAATTTTTGTATTTTTTGTAGAGATGGGGTTTCATCATGTTACCCAGGCTGGTCTCAAACTCCTGGGCTCAGACAGTCTGCCTGCCTTATCCTCCCAAACTGCTGGGATTATAGGCATCAGCCATTGTGCCTGGAATCAACAAATACTGATAACGTGGTAGACTGTGTCTGTGCGTGGTGGGGGATATATGAGAGATCTCTGTACTTTCTTCTTCATTTTGCTATGAACCTAAAACTGCCCTGAAGAAAATAAAGACCTTAAAAACAAACAAAAAATATTTTTTAAGCATCTTAACATTTTTGGTGTTACAGTATTCCTCATAATAGCTACATAACAGTTTTCCCATAATTAACTTCCTATTTGCCTTTTTTTCTGGGCATATTTGTTCTAAACTAAATGTACTCTACCTCCCAGTTATATACAGACTTTCCACATTTGTATAAACTATGAGATAATGCTACAGGTATGATTTGAGACTCTTTTTGTTTGTTTCTCATGTTATAATATTCTCTTTGACTTCTCTAGAGTTCTTTATGGGCAGCTGTAGTGTACAATGAAAACTGGCCACATAAAGTTTCCTTAAATATGGGAAGATAAATGAGATGTGGCTGGGCAAACATAGAAATGAAGTATAATATTAAACAACACTCCATTGTAGAACTGGTGCCAGGAAACTATCTAAACATCTGGAATATGGTCAGAATTCTATATTAAATAATGCCATCAAAGCATGTAGTATATCTAAGTTCAAAATCTCTTTTATTGAAGATGTTAGGCATCTTACCTAAAGGAGTGCAGCATTTATAATTTGGGAATACAGAGGAAAGAAAGGGTCTACATGTAAAATTACCAAATTGAAAAAAAGGTGAAAATACTTAGTAATGATGGCATGCATTCTTTCTAAAAAAATTAAACAAAATAATTTTTTAAAATGAGGTAGAGTCTCGCTATGTTGCTCAGGCTGGTCTTGAACTCATGGGCTTGCATTCCTCCCACCTCATTCTTTCGAGCAGCTGGGATTACGGATACATGCCACTATGCCTGGTTATGAGAGAAATGTGAATTTTAGATGCATTTCTGGAAAGTAACTCAGCAAGCAATATTTACTAAATTAAATGTATCTAGCAATCACAAACATGCCCTTTAACTTATGAGTTTCACTTTTTTTCTTAGTTTTTTTATTTTTTGAGATGGAGTCTCACTGTCGCCCAGGCTGGAGTACAGTGGTACAATCTTGGCTCACTGAAGCCTCCGCCTCCCAGGTTCAGGTGATTCTTGTACCTCAGCCTCCTGAGTAGCTGGGATTACAGGTATGTGCCACTATGCCTGGCTAATTTTTGTAATTTTAGTAGAAATGGGGTTTTGCCATGGTGGCCAGACTTGTCTTGAACTCCTGGCCTTAAGTGATCTGCCCACCTTGACCTCCCAAAGTGCTGGGATTACAGACATGAGCTCCCGCTCGCGGCCAGTAGTTTCACTTTTGAAAGTCTGTTTCACATGAACAAAAGTACCCATACATTAACAGAATATTTTTACTAGGATGTTTTTAGTCAGGCAGCCTGAATGTACATCGGTAGGAATGGTCAAATATGGTTAACAGCCATATCGTGCAATATTATGAAGTGATTAAATACTGAGTTAGGTGTATATTTGTTGACCTAAAGGGATTTACTTGAGGTCTTGAGTGAGAAAAATAGGATATAGAGCAATATGTATGCTAATGTCTCATTTTGTGCAACAGTTATCTACAACATAAAAAAACTCTGCTATATTTAACAACAGTCAGCTCTCAGGATGTGTGGTTTCCACAACTGTGGATTCAACCAACTATGGATCAAAAATACTTAGGAAAAAAGTTATGTCTGAACTAAACTTATACAGACTTTTTCCCTTTTCATTATTGCCTAAACAATATAGTATAATAGTTCATATAGCATTCACCTTGTATTAGATATTATAAATAATCTAAAGATGATTTAAAGTACACAGGAGGATGTGCATAGGTTATATACAAGTACAATGCAGTTTTATGCCAGAGACTTGAGGACCGGCAGATTTTAGTATCGGAGGGAGGTCCTGGAACCAATGACTCACAGATACCAAGGGTCAACTGTTTATGTTTTGTTCAGGATTGAATTACTATGGATAAAATTATGCAGGTAATTTCAGGATATTAATATTGTTTACCTGGACATATGGGCAGAATGTGAAAATATATATTGTATGAGGAAGCCTAGATAGCTCAGTTGTTAGAGCATTAGACTTTTAATCTGAGGGTCCAGGGTTCAAGTCCCTGTTTGGGTGTGTCCTGTGGCTTTTAGTACCTAATTCTGAGTTCACCTTTGAAAAAACAAAAAAAAAAAGAAAAAAGAAAAAGTGTTGTTTTAGCTGGGAATGGTAGTGCACACCTGTAGTCTCAGATACTCAGGAGGCTAAGGTGGAAGGATTGCTTGAGCCTGGGAGGTTGAGGCTGCAGTGAGCCAAGACTGCGCCTCTGCATTCCAGCATAGGCGACAGAGCAAGACTCTGTCTCAACGTTTCCCGCCCCCTGCAAATGTATATGTATATAATATATGTCAGTGGAAATCTGAAATATAAAATCTGTGTATATTACTATGAATATGTAAACATTTTAGTATGCTCATTGACAAGACTCGTGAACATTAATTGACTTTGGTATGGGAGCATGCATGACTGTGCACATGTTTGCGGTCAGCAATTGAAATGAAAAAGAGATCAGTTGTTCCTAGTGCTTATTCTAAGGTTACTTGTTTTTCTGTTAACATTTCTCTAGAGAGAGCAGACTACAAATTGTAAAAGCTTTATGTTTTATTATTGACAGTCCCTTTTAAAGTTGAAATGATTAACATTTGGAGTGAATTGGATTACTTTTTATTCTAATTTGTGTGTTTTCCAGCTTTTTATTTTCAAAAACTTCAAGCCTTCATAAAGGTAGAAAGCATAGGATAATAAACACCTACATATCCTTCACCTAGACTGATTATTAAGATTTTCTTATACTATGGATAAAAAAGGAGCAAAAGCTCACCTCTTTTCTCCTCCTCTAATCAGCCACTGTTAATGTCATGCAAACAGTTTATCTATTCTTTGCCACTAAACGTATTTCTTATTTGCTTAAATTTTTAAAATGAAGGCATAATTTATGGTAGATAAATACACAGAATTATGTGTTATAGTTTGAGTTTTGACAAATGTATATGGAGTTGTAATCTATACCCCTGTAAAGCTAGCATTTCTGTCACCCCAGAAAGTTCTCACATGTGCTTTCCCAGTGACCCTCATCTCTACCAGAAGCTTCTACTGTTCTGTTTTCTTTTGTTTTGGTGAGCAGTTTTCCCTGCTTTTGATGATGTTGCATACATCAATATATCTTTCCTTTTTGTTGTGAAGTATATTTCATTATGTGAATATACCAAGTTACCAGTTTTTCTGCTGATGGAATTTGGGTTGAATACTGCTTTGAGTTATTATGAGTAAGCTATTATGAACATTCTCATTCAAGTCTTTTTGTTTCATAGAGTTAACATTTAAGTATGCTGAGCAAATAAGTAAATCAATAATATATAATGTGCACAATATGAGGTTCTGTTAAGTGCTCTGAAGAAACAAATCAGGATAAGGAGACAGAGTAGGATGCAAGATGGTCTCCAGAAACAATTTCCTGGTTAGGAGATACTTTAGCAAAGACCCAGCAAAGTATACAAGTGAACTATGCAGATCACTAGGAGAAACTGTGTATTTCCAACCAGAGAGGAGAAAGTGCAGCATTACTGAGGCAGGGGTGTGTTTGACATACTCAAGTATGGGTGCAGAGTGAGTGAGCAATGTGGGGAAATGATAAGCAGTACTGGCACAATGGTAAGAAGAGCAAGAGACAGGAGTCAAGGACATGAATAGTGTCTTTTTTTTTTTTTTTTAACTAGAAAACTAGAGAATGGTTTCACCATGGTAGAGTTGCCAGAAACAACACAAAGTATATAAAGTTTGAGTTCTTCTATGTTGCAGCACCATGTTTAGTGCTTTGTGTATATTATCTTTTTACAACAGTACTATGTGGCATATTGGTACTTATCCCCGTTTTACAGATGAGAGGATTGAAACACTAAGGGATTAAATGCAGTAGCCTTTATCAATAATTTTCTTTACAATTTTCAGCAGATGAATTGATCATGTATTTTTTTTTTGACAGTAGCTTTTTCAGTGAATAAGAGGAACTAACAGAAAAGAATTCTTGTCTAGCTTTGAGGTTCATACGTGGCATTTAGTACTACAAGAATTTGGACCAGTTATTTAACCTCTCTTAAGATTGCTTTACTCCTCTATAAAATGGAAGATTTGTATTCGGTGCTTTTTAAGGTCTGATGAATCTAAACTGTGAAAGAGCACAGAGGGCTGATCATCAAAGTGAAATAGAAGGTACCATTAAAGGTTAAGGGATACCTCATATATTTAACATTCAAAAAATACTGTCTTTAACATAGTTTAATAAACTTTTTGGAATCACTGTGGAGGCTAAAATGTGCACACATATTTTAGATATTTAAGGCAAATGGCAAAGATGTCTTTGGTGATCATATTTAGTTGAAACAATTCAAGGTAGTACGATTTATGTCTTGTTTCTCATTTTTTGTGGGTTGGTTGATGGTGCCTGGAGCCTCTCCATCTGTTTACCTGTTTCTCTCTCTTTATCTCATCTTCCGCTTAATCTCTCTTCTCTGTCTCAAAAAATTGCTCACAATTTTCTCTTTAGATAAGAAATAACTGAGAACATTATTCAATTAATAATGAAGATTATTTATAGAAAATTTGGTAAGAAAATAGAATTTTGTAGCACACAACATTGACAGAATCTAAAAATTTACACATAAAATTTATTGACAATAGAATCAAACTTTATGGATAAAATTTAGATTTGCAAAATTTGCACCTTGAAAGCTCACACTGAGAGAATATATAAATTAAACTTAACAAAGAAAAAACTGATTGAATCAAATCTATCTTAAAAAATAATTTCAGTAAAATAAAAAATGAAGCAGAAGACTTGGAAATGGTTTAAATGATAAATTCAGTTGTTCAGTGGAATCCTAGAAAATATTTTTCTTAGTGAAAATTGATTAGTTTTAGCATACTTTTACATAAAATCTTTACATTCAAGACATAATCCTTAACATCAAAAGAGTAGAGTTATTTCATTATCAGTTGGATTTTTATTTGCCTCTAGGTCTATTTTTGGACCCAGGCAGAAGCCATTTCTATTTTATGTCTTGAAATCCTTAAGGCTGATTTCTGAGCTTAAATTCTTTGGTTTAAATGAGTTTACAATGGTGTGTGTGGTGGGGGATATTATTTAACATTTTCTGACAAGCAAACGCTTTTGAATTTTTTTGCGTGGGAGAGGAGTTGGTGACTTGGTGGGCAAGCCCATTTTCATTACTCTAATTGTGCGATTTATTAGGATTTTAAGCTTTTTGTAAATGTTTTTGTGTTATAGGACAGAATTAAAAGGATTTAGAATAAAAGGAGTTTAACAAAAGGACTTTGCAACAGGATTGCAATAGTTTTTATATTTGATGGATTTGGCTAGCCGCTTTTCATTTCAATCATCATGGTACATTCTGTTAAATGCTGTAGAACAGGTGTGTGTAACGTCATTCTCTCTATTGTACATGCAAATAAACACACAATTTTATATATAAAAAGTTAATCCGCTGCAATTTGGAGGATTATGTTATGGGAGGGTGATGACTCCATTAGGCATGAAGAGTACATGTTATTTATACTGCATGAAAAAACAAGTTAATAGCTACAATGTTCATGAGATTGTAGAATTTTTATATGGACACTTTGAGTTGTATTTATTCAAGCTATCCACAATGAAATTATTTAAATGAACATTAAGATTTTGTTACATTGCTTTCTAACTCTGAAATGAGATTTTTTTTACTGGATAGTCTGCTATAAAGTTGGAAGTTTTTTTTAATACTTGTTTATTATAGATTCTGGTTTTTTCTCCTTGCGTGGCCTTTCTAGTAAATGTTTTTGGGGGTTATTGCCATTCTTAATGTAGGGCTTTTATTTTGTAGTTTAAAATTTTTGCTTCTTTGAATATCCATAAACTATATAAACCTTTAGTAAGTATTATGTACCTGATCCACAGAGCAAAATTTACTCAACCGATATACTTCAGTAGGTCACTGAAAACTACTGGAATTTTTCAATTCAGGTTTGAGAAAAGCAAAACAATCACAACATTCTTGCCAGTATTATTTGCATTTTAAAAACTTGATGTTTCATTCATCAAAATACCAAATTGATATGAATAATATAGGTACAAACTGTAAAGACCTTGTAAAGACCGGGAAGTAGGAGGAAAATAGGTATTGTGAAAGGTGAAGGTGAAATATGTAGGAGTGAAGAATTGGCTCTGTATAGATGAAGTTCATTTATAATTAATTTGAAATATAAATATTGTGGACTGTGAGGCTGTTAGTTTTTAACTTATGCTTGGATCAAAAGTCATATTGTGCACTGTGAAATTGATTTGTTTAGCAGGAGTAATGGCACACAATGTACAGTAAATTATGTTTGAACAAACCTATTCTTGATGCTTTCTCAATACGTAATCACAGATTTGTATAAAAGACATAGGCACTGTTATATAATTCTAAAATATTTAAATAACTGTAGAGAGTTTTATTCATAAACAGTTGTTTTTAGTTTTTTTGTTTTTGTTTTTGTTTTTGTTTTGTTTTGTTTTTGTTTTTGTTTTTGAGATGGAGTCTATGTTGTCCAGGTTGGAGTGCAGCGGCGTGATCTCAGCTCACTGCAGCCTCTGCCTCCCCAGTTCAAGCCATTCTCCTGCCTCAGCCTCCTGATTAGCTGGGATTACAGGCACATACCACCTCGCCCAGCTAATTTTTGTATTTTTACTAGAGATGGGGTTTCACCATGTTGGCCAGGCTTGTCTCAAACTCCTGACTTCAGGTGATCCACCCGCTTCAGCCTCCCAAAGTGCTGGGATTACAGGCGTGAGCCACTGCACTTGGCCTAGTTTTGTTTTTCTTTTAGAGTTGAGGATCTTGCTGCATTACCCACGCTGGAGTGCAGTAGCTATTCAGAGATATAATCATAGAGCACAACAGCATTAAACGTCCAGTGTAGCTACTATAGTCTGGTGTCTAAGAGATGATAGAACTTGTCCTAACTTAATTTTCAGTCTTAATTATTATAATCGCAGTTAAAAAGTATTACAGTATGTCAAGTCACAATCTTAGTATATAACCATTAACCTGTCCTTTGGATTAAACCTCATTATTTTTGGAGAGCTCAATTAACACGGATTGTTAATGTTGCAAATGCTTTTTACTGACCAGGCATGGTGACTCATGCCTGTATCCCAGCTCTTTGGGAGGCTGAGGTGGGAGAATCACTTGAGGCCAAGAGTTTAAGACTAGCCTGGGCAACAGAGAGAGACCTCCATCTC
Organism: Cacajao melanocephalus; assembly: GCA_963573385.1. Lineage (NCBI taxonomy): Eukaryota > Metazoa > Chordata > Mammalia > Primates > Pitheciidae > Cacajao > Cacajao melanocephalus. Next base: position 2,706 of record CAUYLG010068359.1, on the reverse strand, counting down.
TATAAAATATTAAAGAATTAGCTGTGCATGGTGGCGCATGCCTGTAATACTAGCTACCTGGGAGGTTGATGAGGAAGGCTCATTTGAGCCGAGTTAGTGGCTGCAGTGAGCCACTAGTGAGCTCATGCACCACTGTAGTAAGTCATGATGTGAGCTCATCATGTGAGCCATGATGTGAGTGCACATCAGTGAGCAGTGATGGCGCCATTGTACTCCAGCCTGGGTGACAGAGCAAGACACCATCTCTAAAAAACAAACAATAAAAATGCTTTTCATCACCCAGCCTTAGAGATAGTTTTGAAGTCCCCTGGCTACACTTTCCAAATATTTTCTTCTTCCTAAACCCATAAGAGTTAAGTTCCTTTCTAGCTAACTGAAATTAGTGTTTATCTTTCTTACGTATTTATGTATTCATGTATCTATGGATATTTGTCCCCTCCAAACTTCATGTTAAAATATGATCCCCATCATAGCAAATGTCAGAAATGTTGGGAGGTGGTGATGGCAGCGGTGGCCATCGCGGTGGCTCCTCCTGGGTTGTATGCTCCACGGAGCTGGTGGGAGCTAGGAATAGGCAGAAGCCCCACCTCCTTCTGAGTTGGCAGGGAGGGAACTTTGTGCATGGGCCTCATGCTGGCACCTGGAGCTGCCTGCCCTGCTGCAGCTAGCATTCCTGGCTATGAGCAGTGTCTGGACCCCATGCTCACTTGCTTACACATCCCTCACCACTCCGCTTGTTCCTGGCAGGCATGGGATCCAGCCTGATAGTGTGAGCTGAGTACAGCCTGCCAGGCTGAGTGGGCCCAGTGGGCCTGAGCAAAACTTGGGCAGAGCTGCCACTGGCCCAGAGGTTTCCAGCTGGCAAAGTGACACTCCAAGGATTCTGTAACAGTGGGGCCTGGTGGAAGGTGCTTGGGTCATGGGGACAGATCCCTCATGAATAGATTAATGCCCTCCCTTGGGAGTGAGTGAGTTCTCACTCTTAGTTTCCAGAATAGCTGGCTGTTAAAAAGAGCCTCCCCAGCCGTTTGGCATGTGATCTCTGCAAATGCTGGCTCCCTTCTGCTTTGTGCTGTGAGTTGAAGCAGCCTGAGGCCCTCATCAGCTGCTTAATATTGAACTTTCCAGCCACCAGAAGTGTGAGCCAAGAAAACTTCTTTTCTTTACACTACCCAGTCTCAGGTATACTGTTATGGTGACACTAATTGTACTAAAACAATGAGTGTGACTACTTAAGTTTTTAATTTTTTCCTCTCTGCTACCCTAGTGTGACTGTGTTAGATGTATCATCTCAGTGGAATCATGTAATATTTATCTTTTTGCGATTGGCTTATTTCACTTATAATGTTCTCAAGGTTCATCCATGATGGTGTAGCACGTGACAGAATTTCCTTCTTTTTTCTTTTGATTTTTCCATAAGTTTTTGGGGATACAGGTGGTATTTGGTTACATGAGGAAGTTCTTTAGTGGTGATTTGTGAGATTTTGATGCACTCATCACCTTAGCAGTATACACTGCACCACATTTGTAGTCTTTTATCCCTTGCCCCCATCCCACTTTTCCCCAAGTCCCCAAAGCCCACTGCATCATTCTTGTGCCTTAGTGTCCTCATAGCCTAGCTCCCACATATCAGTGAGAATGTATGATGTTTGGTTTTCCATTCCTGAGTTTAAGAGATAATGTGGTGTATCACATTTATTGACTTGCATATATTAAACCATTCCTGCATCCCTGATATGAAACCCACTTGATCAGGGTGAATTATCTTTATGATATGTTGTTAGATTCAATAGCTAGCATTTTGTTAAGGATTTTAGCATCCATGTTCATCAAGGATATGGGTCTGTAGTTTTCTTGTTTCTTTCCTGTTTTAGTATTAGGGTAATGCTGGCTTCATAGAATGAATTAGGGAGGGTTCCTTCTTTCCCTATCTTGTGGAATAGTGTCAGAAGGATTGGTACCAATTCTTTTTTGAATGTCTGGGAGAATTCTGCTGTGAATTCATTTGGTCCTGGACTCTTTTTGTTGGTAATTTTTAAAATTACCATTTCAGTCTTGCTGCTTGTTATTGGTCTGTTCAGGGTATCTAATTCTTCCTGATTTAAGCTAGGAGGGTTGTATTTTTCCAGGAATTTATCTATCTCTTTTAGGTTTTCTAGTTTACATCCATGAAGGTGTTCATAGTAGCCTTGGATGATCTTTTGTGTTTCGTGTCAATTGTAGTATCTCCTGTTTTGTTTCATAGGTTAGTTATTTAGATCTTTCTCTCTTTTCTTGGCTAATCTTGCTAATGGTCTGTCAGTTTTATTTATCTTTTCTAAGAACCAGCTTTTGTTTCTTTTATCTTTTGTATTTTTTTTTTCAATTTCATTTAGTTCTGCTCTTGGTTATTTCCTTTTTTGTTGGGTTTGGGTTTGGTTTGTTCTTGTTTCCCTAGCTCCTTGAGGTGTGACCTTAGAATATCAGTTTGTGCTCTTTAAGTCTTTTTGATGTAGGCATGTAGGGCTATGCACTTTCCTCTGAGCACCACTTTTGCTATATCCCAGAGATTTTTTTTTGTTGTTGTTGAGACAGAGTCTCGCTGTATTGCCTAGGCTGGAGTGCAGTGGTATGATAACGGCTCACTGCAACCCCCACCTTCCAGGTTCAAGCAATTCTTCTGCTTCAGCCTCCTGAGTAGCTGGGATTACAGGTGCATGCCACCAC
>CAUYLG010068358.1:0-38738 GCA_963573385.1 Cacajao melanocephalus | reverse complement strand
GAGTTTGTTTGTTTTTTTCTTGTAAATTTGTTTAAGTTCTTTGTAGATTCTGGATATTAGCCCTTTATCAGATGGATAGATTGCAGAAATTTTCCCCATTCGGTTGGTTGCCAGTTCACTCTAATGATAGTTTCTTTTGCTGTGCAGAAGCTCTGGAGTTTAATTAGATCCCCTTTGTCTATTTTGGCTTTTGTTGCCATTGCTTTTGGTGTTTTAGTCATGAAGTCCTTGCCCATGCCTATGTCCTAAATGGTATTGCCAAGGTTTTCTTCCAGGGTTTTTATGGTATTAGGTCTAATGTTTAAATATTCAATCCATCTGGAGTTAATTTTTGTGTAAGGTGTAAGGAAGGGATCCAGTTTCAGCTTTCTGCATGTGGCTAGCCTGTTTTCCCAACTCCGTTTATTAAATAGGGAATCCTTTCCCCATTGCTTGTTTTTGTCAGGTTTGTCAAAGATCAGATGGTTGTAGATGTGTGGTCTTGTTTCTGAGGCCTCTGTTCTGTGTCACATTGTCTTAATATTTCCAACAACTACCAAGCCTTCACCGCATCTATCCATTTCCTGTGTTAGGTCATTTCAAGTCTCAAGGGGCACATGTCTAACTCAGAGTACCTAAGACAAGAGGGTAGGACTGTTGGCTCATGGAAAGCAAATCAACATACAGATTCCCTCATCAAGAAAGTCCTTCTCAGAAAAAAATGTTGGCTCAACTAAACAGTGTGCTTAGTGACATAATTGATCTACTGCATGGTTGAATTATATTATGGTATAAGCTCCTGACCTCATCAGGAACCAGTAACAAATAATTTGAGGCCCAGTATTTTGAGCAGCTCCACTATAGGGGATTGCTGTGGTCTGGATGTATGTGTACCTCCAAAATTCATACGCTGGAACACAAACCCCAAGGTGATGATACTAAAAGGTAGGGCCTTTGAGAGGTGACTAGGTCATGAAAGCTTCACCTTCATGAATGAGGTTAACACCACTATAAAAGGGATGGAAGGAACTAGCTGCACCCCTTTTTGCCCTTCCATCTTCTGCCATCTGAGGACACACACAGTGTTCATCTCTTCTGCCAGGTGAGGATGTGGGAACAGGGTGCCATCTGGAAGCAGAGAACAGCCCTCACCAGATATAGAATCTGTTGGTGCCTTAATCTTGGATTTCTCAGCCTCCAGAACTGTAAGATATCAATTTCTATTTATATCTTACAGTCTCAGGTATTTTGTTATAGCAGTACAATCAAACTGAGGCTGAGATATAAAACAGATATGGTATGATTTCTGCTTCTTAGAGTTTACATTTTAATTGAAGAAATATAATGTGAAATTTTAAAGCAAGAATAGCAACAACTAGATCACAAGATGATAAACATGTGGGTCAGTAAGAAGAATAAAGGAATTAAAATGCCTCTAAACTGTTAGGCCAACTCTCTAAGTTTTTCAGATCAAGAAACAAAGGCTTGGACAGGCTATTTTAAGCCAGTCTTAATAAGGCGAAAATGTTTCCATGGAAACAAAATGTTAGAAGTACATTTTAAAATATGACCAGACGTTAACTGTGATTTGAACATTCACAACAGTTATAGGTGAGTGTAGGTTCCACAAGGAAGTTTTTGGATCTTTATTTGTAGATTTAATAAAATCCTAACTTTTTTATTTTGTTTTTTGAGACAGAGTCTCACTCTGCCATGCAGGCTGGAATGCAGTGATGTGATCTCGGTTCACTGCAACCTCCACCTGCTGGTTCAAGCAATTCTCCTGCCTCAGTTTCCCAAGTAGCTGGGATTACAGGCATGTGCCACCACGCCCGGCTAATTTTTGCATTTTTAGTAGAGATGAGGTTTTGCCATGTTGGGCAGGTGGGTCTATAACTCCTAGTCTCAAGTGATCTGCCAGCCTTAGCCTCCCAAAGTGCTGGCGTTATACGCATGAGCCACCATGTCAGGCCCAAAAGTTTATATGATAAAAGATAACATTAGCATATAAATAAAATATGTTCCTGCAGTCTATTCATCTTTTCTCTACTTAAAAATTCTAATTTGCCAGGTGTGGTGGCTCACACGTGTAATCTCAACACTCTGGGAGGTGAAGGTGGGAAGACTGTTTGCGTCCAGGAGTTTGAAACCAGCCTGGGCAACACAGCAAGATCCCATCTCTAAAAAAAATTAAAAAGTGAAAACCTAGCCAAGTGTGGTGGTGTGTGCTTGTAGTTCCAGTTACTTGGGAGGCTGGTCAGAAGGATCACTTGAGCCCTGGAGGTCGAGGTTGCAGTGAGTTATGATTGCACCACAGTACTTCAGGCTGGGTGACAGAGCAACACTCTGTCTCTCTAGACAAAACAAAACAAAAAATTCTAATTTATCTTATTAAAAAAGGATTGTAAATCCTTAAGAAGACTTTCTGAGTGGCTATATTTTCTCAGAAGGGCCTTTCAGGGTACTTAGTTTGCAGCAAGGCTTTCAAACATTTATTTGTTGCTTACAAACGCAATTTTAAGTAGTCTGACAATCATTCATTTTCTGAAATATTATCAACAAGAGTAGACATACTGCACCAGCCATTAATAGAACTGATTACAAATATCAAACTGTATGTGCCAGATTTCTTGAACTGTCACCTTTTAGAGACATGTGAGTTAAATCAGCAGATTGCTGTGGAATTAGAAAAAGAAACAAAGACATCTTTTTAGTAGCAAGATACATAATTTGACAGTATAAATGTATGCTATTGCAGACAAAGGAGAAAGAAAAATATTTACTCCAAGACAAAGTGAACACTGTCGTGGTTCATGGTCTTCCTGACAAAATATTTGATCTGCTTGGGCGCACACGAGATAGGTCACAGCTGGCAAGAGACAGAGATACTAGCACAGGAGTATCCTAACATACTGTTACAAATGTGTTAGAAAAACCACCCGATTTACGATTCTGCTGTCTATTAGCTCCATCCCCATCTCGGAGCTGAGGAAACACACACTAAAACTCACACATCAAAATGAAATCCCAAGGAAACCTAAGTAAAATGTAAACAAAAAAATAACCCCTGAAAAACACAGCAGGTCCAACAGTTACGGTAAAGAAAGGCTAGATACTTTTGTTCAAAAGCTGTTTGTTTTGCTCAATTGTACTTTGAAATATTCATTAAAAAAGGTTTTTTTTTTTGACCCTTTAGGACTTCTTTGGAAGAAATCTATGCAAAGGTAAACAGAACAGATGAAGAAGGTGGAAGAACCATGATGGAGAGATTTACAAGCTGATTTGTTAAAATGATTTATTTTGATTGTAGATGAACTGTGGATAAATGAACACTGTCTGTGAGTGGCTTTTCTTCTTTTCTTTTTGCGCTTTAATCCTCTCGGAAATAAGGGTATCTAGAGGTCTCTCTCTCTTCAGATTATAACGAGACTAAGGCAGAGAACGATTGCAGAAACTTATATGAGCATTACTCTTATTATGGACTGAATTCTGTCACCTCAAATTCATAATATGTTGATTCTCTAATTCCCAGTGTGAATGCATTTTCAGATAGGATTTTAATGAGAGAATTAATGTTAAATGAGGTCATAAGAGTAGGGCCCTAACTCAATAGGACTGGTGCCCTCATAAGAGGAGAGAGGGATGCAAGTGTACAGAGGAAAGGCCAGATGAGGACACACCTGCAAGCCAAGGAGAAAGGCCTCTGGAGAGATGAAACTTACTGACAGCTTGATGTTGGATTTCCGGTATCCAGAGCTGTGAGAAATACCTTTGCGTTAAGTTACCCTATCTGGGGCACTTTGTTACAGCAGCCCTAGTTGACTAAGATAATACCATAGCTGTTCAGTAAGACAAGTACTAAAACTGAGAGTAAGACTTAAGAAACTTAAAAACAAAAGCAATTTGACAGAATTGCTTTATGTCTCTTGAACTGATAATATAATATTGAGATAAATATTTAAAAATGTTCACTTTCCCAGTAATTCAATTTTCTTTCTTTCTTTCTTTTTTTCTTTTTGAGACGAAGTTTTGCTCTTGCTACCCAGGCTGGAGTGCAATGGCACTATCTTGGCTCACTGCAAACTCCCCCTTCCTGGTTCAAGTGATTCTTCTGCCTCAGCCTCCCAGTAGCTGGGATTACAAGCATGTGCCACTATGCCCAGCTAACTTTGTATTTTTAGTAGAAATGGGGTTTTACCATATTGGCAGGCTGGTCTCGAACTCCTGACCTCAGGTGATCTGCCTGCTTTGGCCTCCCAAAGTGCTGGGATTATAGGCATGAGCCACCATGCTCAGCCTCATTTTTCTTATATTTTATGCAAGTATAGCTCTGTGATGGATTGGAAAAAAAAATCTGCTCCTTCACTGTAGACTCAGGTTTGGAAGAAAACTGATTCCCCAATTCTCCTCTGTGTTCTGAATCTGAGACATAATTAAATACTGTGGTCTCTGTTCTGAACTGAAGTAGATACTAGAGACCAAAGTTGGATTGACTTGCATCTTACCTAATCAGATTTTCCTTGAGCAAGGGCCCAGAATTTGATGATCATGTATCTTGTATTAAATCATCTCTCCCTTCTGTTGAAAAAATGCCATGTGAGAATAAGAAGCTGATTAGTTTCTTCCTAGGTGAGATATTTTGAAGCTTTCCTTAGCCTCAAAGCAGCAACAAGCTGAACTCAACAGAAGATTTTTTTTTTCACAGATTTGTTTCAAGCCACAAGAAAAGGGAAGCTCTAAGAGAGTTTTGTTTAGCTGCATGTATGAAAGCAGTCCAAATAATAGTGGCTTAGTGTGTGATTACCCTTTCAAACGACAAAGAAGTTTTGGGATAGTTAGGCCATAGTTTGTAGAGCCCCTCAAGAATGTCAAAATTGACTTTTGAAATTCTTTAGATTTTTCTTTCATTTTCAGTTGTAATATGTCTGCTGCAGGTCCCGCCATCACAGCTGCATTGCAAGTCAGAGAGAAGAGGAAAGCACAGAGGACAAACCTACTGTGCGCCAGCGGATTCTAGCTCAGTCCTGGTAGCCACGTGAAAAAATGCTACTTAATTATCATTGGCTAGAACTGTGTCACACAGCTGTGTGTAACTACAATGGATGCTGGGAAATGAGGGAGTGTTGTTTTTGTTTGGTTTTAGGTAGACACACTGGTTCTGTTTGTAAAGAGGAAGACAGAGTAATGATTGAGAAGGAAGCTGGCATTCTCTGCCACAAATTAATGCAAACAATTAAAGAGTGCATCTTCCATTTCAAGAAGTGAGCCGCTTGACTGAGTTGCTAAATAGAGAGAAATTCTCCTTACCTGACCACCTTTCTGGATAGGCTGATTGGTGATAAGAGAGGACAGAGGCAATGAGTCCCATATACACCTCTTCACAGAAATCAGATTACAGAAGGAAAAAGTGTTCTGAAAGTTTCATGCTTCTCTGAAAGCATTAGAGTGTTTCTTTTTTTCCTCATCTTTGATTCTCAGCAGTTTGCAGTTTTTGACATAATATGCCTTGGTGGGGATCTTCCTCCCTCCCTCCCTCCTTTGTTCCCTCCCTCCCTCCTCCCTTCCCTCCCTCCCTCCTCCCTTCCCTCCCTCCCTCCTCCTTCCGTCCCTTCCTTCCTTCTTTCCTTCCTTCCTTCCTTCCTTCCTTCCTTCCTTCCTTCCTTCCTTCCTTCCTTCCTTCCTTCCCTTCTTTCCTTCTTTCTTTCCTCTCTCTCTCTTTCTTTCTTTCCTTTTCTTTCTTTTAAGATGGAGTCTCACTATGTCACCCAGGCTAAGGTGCAGTGGTGTGATCTCAGCTCATGGCAACCTCTGCCTCCTGGGTTCAAGTGATTCTCTTGCCTCAGCCTCTTGAGTAGCTGGGACTACGGGTGCGTGCCACCACGCCCAGCTAATTTTTGTATTTTTAGTAGAGATGGGATTTCACCATGTTGGTCAGGCTGGTCTCGAACTCCTGACTTTGTGATCTGCTTGCTTCGGCCTCCCAAAATGCTGGGATTACAGGCGTGAGCCACTGCGCTCGGCCAGTGTAGATTTCTTAGTGTTTGTCTTGCATGTGGTTTGCAGAACTTGAGTCTATGGCTGCCTTTCAATGTCAGAAAAGGCTCATTCATAATTGCTTCAAATATTTCTTGTTTGTTCTCTCTTCCTTTGCCTCCTGGGACTCCACTTATACATGCTTTAGGCCTTTTCACCTTGATCCATAGAGCAATTCCACTCTTAAGTATTTTCTTTTTTTCCCCGTCATGCTTCAATAATAGTTATTTTTACAATGAGCAATATCAGTTCAATAATCATTTCTTCTATTTATCTAATCTGGTGTTAACCCTATTTCTTAGAGTTATTAATTTCAACTAATGAAATTTTTATTTCTAAATTTTATGTATTGTTTCTTAGTAGATTTCAATTCTCTGATAAAATTCCCCATCTTGCTATCGACTATTCTTGAACACATCAATCACATTTATTTTAAAGAGCTGTGGGTATCTTTCTATTGTTCATTTTCTTTCTTCCTCTCTCTTTTTTATAATTACTTGGTTCTGCTTCTTAGCATGACTGGCATTTTTTGATGGCAGGAGGATGGCTTGACCCCAGGAGTTCAAGACCAGCCTGAGCAACCTAAAGAGACGTGTCTCTGCCAAAAATTAGAAACGTTAGTCGAGTGTGATGACATGCACCTGTGGTCTCAGTTACTCAGGAGGCAGAGGCAGGGAGATTGCTTGAGGCCAGGAAATCAAGGCTGCAGTGAGTTATTTTTACACCCATGCACTCCAGCCCAGCTTTGATGACAGAGCAACACCCTGTCTAAAAAAAAACAAAACAAAACAGAAAAAGGAAAGCAATCCATAAAAATAACAAAATAAAAAGCAATACAGTGTAACAACTACTTATATAGCATTTACATTGTACTAGGTATTATAAATAACCTGGAGATGATAAAGCACAAGGAAGCAGAAGGATCTGCAGAACTTATATGCAACTACTATGCCATTTTATGTAAGGGACTCTTAAGTCCCTTGCATCCACAGGTATCTGTATCGAAGGTGGCGGGTGGGGGGTAGGCGGCGGTCTTAGAGCCAATCCCCCATCGATACGGAGGGATAACTGTATGTGCTGACTCTTTTGTCTCTTCTGCCACGCCACTGAGAAATTGGCAAACACCAGGAGGAGAAATATGGCAGAGAATATTATGGTCATATCAGTGCCTTTTCTTTGTCTTTGGATCTTGATCCCTCAAGTGTTGGCTACCTTGCTTTTTATCTGCTGTGGTTTGAAACAGCTACTTTAAACAGAAATTCAGCTCTTATAGTTTATCTAAGGGAAAGCTGCTTTGATGCAAGCTATGCTCTCATAGCCAGAAGTTGAAATTTCACGGTTTTATTTAGTGTTATCTGGGGCCAATAAGCGCTAGTCCTTGGAGTCACTCAACTGCAGAAAACATGGTTTTAAAGCACCTTAGAGTAGAAGCCCCTCTCATCACACTCAAGATGAGGATGTAGCTCAGGGGGCTCAACTAGAGGTTATTACCTGCTCTCACCAAAGAAACCTTCCTTCTACATTGCCACTCCCTTTAGTCTTCATATTCCTGTAATAGGTGAGGAAATTCAAGAATTCTGGAGCAGGTCTTCAAATCCCAGTGTAAACTTTCTCCTCCCTCCGTCCCTCCCTCCCTCCCTCCCTCACTCCCTCCTTCCCTCCTTCCCTCCTTCTTCCCTTCCTTCCTTCCTTCCATCCTTCCTTCCTTCCTTTTCAGGGTCCTGCTCTCACCCAGGCTGGAGTGCAGTGGTATGATCTTGGCTCACTGCAGCCTTGACCTCCTGGGCTCAAGCAATCCTCCCACTTCAGCCTCCTGAGTAGCTGGAACCACAGGCATGTGCCACTGTGCTGGCTAATTAAATTTTTGTTGTTGTTGTTGTTGTTGTTGTTGTAGAGATGGGGGTCTTGCTATGTTGCTCAGGCTGGTCTTGAACTCCTGGGCTCAACTGATCCTCTTGCCTCAGCCTCCTAAAGTTCTGGGATTATAGACATGAGCCACTGCACCCAGCCTGTAAATTTTCTTTGTGGAGGTTTGAATTTTACAGTCACATGAGCATTGTTTGATTGGTGCCTAAGTTAATCCTGGGTCAAGCAAAGCCCCAGTCTATATCCTGTTGCATAGCCAAACCAAATTTAACATGAAAACATCCACTTCTGCCTGGAAGTAAAATAAATATGAGAACTAAAAACACTTTATTTGTTTATTTATTTTTAGACGGAGCCTTGCTCCATCGCCCAGGCTAGAGTGCAGTGGCATGATCTCGGCTCACTGCAACCTCCGGCTCCCAGGTTCAAACAATTCTCCTGCCCCCAGGTTCAAACAATTCTCCTGCCTCAGCCTCTTGAGTAGCTGGGATTACAGGCATATGCCACCATGCCCAGCTAATTTTTTTGTATTTTTAGTAGAGATGGGATTTTGCCATGTTGGCCAGGCTGGTCTCGAATCTCGAACTCTTGACCTCGTGATCCACCTGCCTTGGCCTCCCAAAGTGCTCGGATTACAGGCTTGAGCCACCACGCCCGGCCTAAAACCATTTTAAAAGTGGCTTTCCCTTTGGAAGTACAGGAACCCTTGCTCCCAGGATGTCAAACTCAGTCTGTTCTTTTGGGAATGGTAGTTCAGTGACATTATGGATTAAATAGTTATTTTTTTCTTTCTTGAACTGTGTAGGATTCTTTCACTCATAATATCATTACTATGAGAAAATGCTCATAATGAGGACTTTTTATAAATAATCTCTGATACATAGCTCATATGAAAGTTTTAGATTACTTTTGTTAAACCTGTTAATTCAGAAAGCTAAGGATTTAGAAAAGGGAATTGGATCCCTTTGGGGAAAACTGCCTCCCTTGAATTTCTTTCCCTGATAACCACTCAAATAAGGTATTCGAGAGCCTTGCACTTTCCTTTGACTACAGCTCTGTAAATGGTTTATAAAGAGAAAAGTACATTAAAAAATCTGTTTCATGCAAGCTTCTGGAGCCTGTACAAAGAAACAAAAATTATGCTCTGGGAGACAGAAAGGAAAACCAGTTTCAGAGCTGTGAGGGCCAATGGTTTTGAGCTTAGGTGCATAAGTGATCTTGGCTGAAACCTCCAAGTGCGCTAGAAAGTGCCAGAGTTCTTGAGGCCTCTGATGCGACCGTCTGGGCAGCACTTGAATTGTACTCACTTTCAAAGGGGTAGTTTCTGCTGATGCCATTTGTTGAGTCTAGTGGGAGATACTTTAGCCACGCCAGTTTGAAGAAAGATTATCTGCCCAAGTCCTGGATGTGGCTGGATGGAGGTAAATGAGAGCAGAGCTATAAATAGGCTTCTTGAGTTCATTGTCTAAGTATGCCATCACAAAGTCCCACAGACTGGGTGGCTTAAACTACAGAAATTTATTGTGTCACAATTCTGGAGGCCAGAAGTCTGAGATGGAGGTGTCAGCAGGGCCGGCTCCTTCTGTGGCTGCGAGGGAGGGTCTGCTCCAGGCCTCTCTTCCAGCCTTTGGTGGTTTGCTGGCAAGTTTGGGCATTCCTTGATTTGTAGATGCATTACGTCTCTGCTTTCATCTTCACCTGGGTTCTCCCTGCATCTGTGTCCACATTTCCTTTTAAAAAATTTTAAATAATTTTATTATTATAGTTTAAGTTCTGGGGTATATGTGCAGATCATGCAGGTTTGTTACATAGGCATACACGTGCCATGGTGATTTGCTACCTCTATCACCCCGTCATCTACATTAGGTATTTCTCCTAATGCTATCCCTTCCCTAGCCCCCCACTTCCCAACAGGTCCCGGTGTGAGATGTTCCCCTCCCTGTGTCCATGTCTCATTGTTCAGTTCCCACTTATGAGTGAGAACATGTTGTGTTTGGTTTTCTGTTCTTGTGTTAGTTTGCTGAGAATGATGATTTCCAGCTTCGTCCATGTCCCTGCCAAGGACATGAACTCATCCTTTTTTATGGCTGCAGAGTACTCCATGGTGATTTCCTCCTTTTATAAGACACCAGTCATATTGGATTAGGGGCCCACCCTACTCCAGCATGACTTCAACTTAACCGATTATATTTGTAATAACCTTATTCCCAAATAAGGCCACATTCTGAGCTACTGAGGGCTAGGTCTTCAATATATTAATCTTTTATTTTACGTATTTATTTTTTTGAGATGGAGTTTCACTCTGTCGCCAGGCTGGAGTGCAGTGGCGTGAGCTCTGCTCATTGCAATCTCTGTCTCCTGGGTTCAAGTGATTCTCCTGACTCAGCCTCTGGAGTAGAGTAGGTGGGATTACAGGTGCCCGCCACCATGCCTGGCTAATTTTTGTATTTTTAGTAGAGACAGGGTTTGACCATGTTGGCCAGGATGGTCTCTATCTCCTGATGTCCTGATCCACCCACCTGGGCCTCCCAAATTGCTGGGAATACAGATGTGAGCCACTCTCCTGGCTTTCAGTATATTAATTTTAGGTTGCAGGGGGCTGGATACAATTCAACCCAAAACATTTCTGTTAACTTGAGATTCCCAGATACTCTTTCCCTAACTTTCAATTACCACATCCAAGAGAGTTAAGAATCTGATACATCACTTCACTTCAGGTAGCTATTATGATTGAATCAGGGTGTGATCCATTAGCTATCAGACTTTTCTGGTAATGGGAAGGTTAATCTGTTATGCCTAGAAACTGTCTCTGGGGTCACAGCTTCCTGGCATAGAGAACCTACTCCTGAAACCTTTCATTAGGTGTGTGCAGAATTGTGTTGATTGATCTCCTGTTTTTAAAAACTTGCATTTTATAGCCATTCATTTTCAAATCTGGTAATCCGGTTGACTAAACTTTGACAAGCATTAAAAAAAAAAAAAGGAATATGGAGAAGGAAGCTGACAGTCCTAGGAAGGAAAAATAATAGGTATTTAAAAGATAAAATTTGAAAATACAATGGGCATCTGGAGGGTACTTGTTAAAATACTTGTTAAAATAATTAGTGATAAAGCTTTGAATCTCAAATCATCTCCAGATTTTTCAGCTTGATTAACACGAATAAAGTGCCTTAAAGTGATACATGAGGTTTTGGTTTTGACTGCTTTTTTTCTTCCTTTTTTTTTGAGTTTCGGTGTCTCTGCGTGCTAAACCACTTTCTAATTTCATCACTCTACTCCACTTGTTCTCAACTGGTGGCGGTTTTGTGCCCTCCTCTCCACTCTGGGAATATTTGGCAATATCTGGAGACACTTTTGATCACAACTTGGAGGCAGGGAAGATGCTACTGGCATCTAGTGGGCAGAGATCAGGTGATATGGTTTGGCTGTGTCGCCACCCAAATCTCAAATTGTAGCTCCCATAATTCCCATGTATTGTGGGAGGGACCTGATGGTAGGTAACTGAATCCTGGGGTGGGTCTTTCCCATGCTGTTCTTGTGATAGTGAGTAAGTTTCATGAGATCTGATGGTTTTATAAAGGGGAGTTCCCCTGCACATGCTCTCTCTCTTGCCTGCCGCCATGTAAGATGTGACTTTGCTCCTCCTTTTGCCATGATTGTGAGGCCTCCCCAGTCATGTTGAACTATGAGGCCATTAAAATTCTTTTCTTAATAAGTTACTCAGTCTCAAGGATGGCTTTATTAGCAGTGTGAGATCAGACTAACGTACCAGGGATGCTGCTTAACTTCCTACACTGTACACAGCACAGCACCTCACAGCAAAGAATTATTAGCCTGAAATGTCAAGAGTGCTAAGGTTGAGAAACCACTATGTTTTTCCATTTACTTCTGCTGGGAAGTCCTGTTCTGTTTTTTTTAACTGCAGCTTAGATGTCACCCAACGTTCACTCTGTGTATGGAGAGTTAGCTAACATTATGGGGAAGTCAATCTAACATTTCAAGGGAGGTCCAAGGTCCTCCTCAAGGCTTTTGAAAATGGCTGTAAGCTCGTGTTTTCCTAGACATTAAAAAAATGTCACATAATATATAAAGGTCATACAGGCTGGGGCTCCTGCTTTTAGTCAACCTACAGAATGTAATCCAGTCTTCTCTCCTACTGTTACTGTCTCTGCTCACAGCTAAAACAGAGGTGGAACTTGAACTCCCAATCTTTATATTCTCAAATAAGCATTGGTGTAACAGATTTTGCTGCAGTTTTTTCTTTTTTTTGGAAGGTGGCATGTATTTATTTTTCATAGTCACAAAAGAGCAGACAAAAGGTCATCACAATTTCTTTAGCCATCCTACATGCTGCTTCGTTATATATTTTTGGCACAACTCCCTTCTCTGGGTTTATAGGCCTCCAATCCTCAGGTTCCCCAGTGAAATTCAATTCCTCTGTACTTGAAGGTGCACTGTAATTTAGTATTCTGGGTTTAGTTTGGTTCCAAATCTCCCTTTGCATAATTTGGGACTCATTACTGTCCCCTGTCTTCTGTAGGTGTTGCTTTAACTCACACAAAGATCAGGTGAAGGGTTGATGTTCTGATTTATTCCTTTCATGCTCTGAAACCAGTTCCTAGAGGAGACAAAAGCCACCTAGAGAATTTTGTTCCCACTCCAGTGACAATGCAGCCCTGTTCCTCCAGACCCCTCTTAGTAGTTATACTTGCCTTTCTTACCCCTCTCCTATAGTTTGTGACCCCTCTCAGGTCACAAAACTATTTGACCCTGCACAAGTCGGTCAGTTTAGAATCATTGAAAGTGCAGCTTAAGGAAACTCTAGAAAATGTTTATTTTAAGCTTCTCATTTCAGAACTAAGAAAACTGATTAGGATTAACCCAAGGTTAATTAATGGTATTTGGGACCAGGATACAAGCCCTATTGTCTGGTAGTATTATTCACGATTACTAGGAGAAAAACACCCAAATCTTAGTTCTCAAGGAAATCTCTATTACTCTGAGCCTCAGTCTCCTTGATTAAAAAATGGGAAGAGTTGGATTCAAGAATCTCTAGGATTTTTTTTTTTTTAGCAATAGCAATAAAATAATTTTTACAAATTGCCTGGAGACCCTAAACATCCCCCAATTTAGACAAAAAAAACCCTAAAATATTTTTCTTACATATTGAACATATTTAACTTTTTTCACACATGTGACATTTTTAGAGAGACACAAAAGTATAAAAACGGGTAAGAGCACAGACATTAAACACAGAACATTCAGGTATGAAAACAGGCTTGCCTTCTTACAGGACAAGCTGTGTGATCTTGGGCAAGCTGCTTAACCTCTCTGTGCCTTTGTTTCATAATCTTTAAAAGGCACTTGATAATCATAAAGCCTATCCTAAAGTACTTTGAGGGATTAGATGTGTTCAGAAAAGCACTTCCACTGGTAACTGGCACATGGTAAGTACTATGTAAGTGGTAGCACTTATTATTTCTGACACCTGCAATTAGCAGGATACATATCATGAAATAAAATAATTTGGTTAGAATAGAAAGATTAGAGGGACCCACTTTTCACCTTACATGCACTTCTTTTCTTGCCAAAGAGCAACTGAGTCAATATATAAGAGGCTCTCACAGTATTATTTTTAGACACTTATGAGGAGAAATGTCTAACCTTATTCACACTTGAGATAACAAATTATTCATGTCATGAGAATTATCCATTACTGAGGGTGGGTCGAGAACCATCAAGATTGTGCTATGTAAGCACTTTGGCTTGGCTGTTGGGTGAGGCTATTTGGAACATATTGCAGACAATTTATGTTTCCTGCAAAAATGCAGAGAAAAGCCAAACTCTTGCAAACTGGGGCTTCAGAGCATTGCTTTTTTTGAATGTAATTTTTCTAATCCTTGCCATCAAAAGAGATGTGTTTTGCCCTGGGAACCCCAACTGTATTTAAGTCAAATTATTTTTAATTAGTCTCAAATTATTTTCCCTGGAGGTCGTAGACACTTGAACAACCCCCCCACCCCACCTCCCACCCTGCCTTCTCCATGATCTCATTCAGGAGCATCCAGTCGGAGCCACGGACCCAACTTTGGGCAAGAGTTTATCTCAAAGTCATTTGATCTTAGAGCAGCTGCCAAAGGAGATGGAAAGGTGATAACAGCTTGGAGGTGGTTCTGGAACAGAAGTGCCCCAGT
The DNA here is from genome assembly GCA_963573385.1 of Cacajao melanocephalus. Taxonomy (NCBI): domain Eukaryota; kingdom Metazoa; phylum Chordata; class Mammalia; order Primates; family Pitheciidae; genus Cacajao; species Cacajao melanocephalus. The sequence continues at coordinate 24,666 of CAUYLG010068358.1, read as the reverse complement.
GAGGGCCCTGCCTGATCCAACACCCGTGACTGCTTCCGTCGAATGAGATGACAGAGGGGCTTGCGTCTTCCCTTCCTCCCTCTGCATCTTGGAGTTGAGGTTTGTGAGGTGCCACTGTGGGGAGGTGAATACCAGCCATCAGCAGCCTCCGCCTCTGCCAGCAAGTCAAGGGGTGAGTGAGCAGCCACCGAGAATCACAGGTGCAGAGTCACCAGGCAGGCGAGGAAGGCATGTTCCAGGGGCCCCTGTTGACAGTGAAGGACAGCCAAGTTACAAGGTGTCACCTGTTATGCTGAGATGATTTCTACATAAATCAGTCTCTGGCAGGGGTGAATATTAGGTGGAAAAATATGCCAGGCTATGGAGTTTGCTCATTGCTGTGCCAGGTATGAATCTGTGGCTTGAAAGAAAAATCAAACAGGCAGAGGAATGTTGGAGCAAGAACAAGGAGGCTCAGAGGGAGGCTGGGGCTTCCCATCCCTTTGGAGGGCTCTTCCAAGCATTCTCTTTGAGGTGTTAAATTCTAGAGCTCCTGTTCTTCTTTCAGAAGCCAATGGCTTAGTCTCAGCATATTCAGGTGTGTTCTCTGCTCCATGGTGATTTAATGGCTGTATATCTCAAACCCATTTCCTGTTGATGCCCATATTCTTTCTACATTTGGACCCTACATTTGATCCCAGACCTTCATTTGTGATGGCATTAGGGGTCATTGCAGCTCTGGAGAAACTGCATCAATACCAGAGAGGTGAGCTGCTGGTTTAGAGTCATCCTTTGAGGTCAGCCTGGGGTAAGACGTTTTTCTAAGCTTTAGCAACCATGCAAGTTTCCATGGCTTTTCTAGGTAAAGGGGTGTTGAGAAGAAGCATTGGGAATTAGAACCTAATATACAAGAGGGCCATGAAATGCAATAAAAGCCTGGGGGCTGCAAGGCGCTGGAGTCCTGAGATAGAAGAGCAAGCCAAGTAGGGCCAGTCAGGAAGTTGATTTGAGGCTTTGCAGAGTCCCTGAAGAGTAAAGTTGAAGGAGCCCAGACATTTCTGGACCTTTGGATGCTCCGGCAGCTATGCAGATAGAAGGCATGCTCTTCTCCCCCGGCCCCTTGGCTCACAGGCATGATGACAGCCGATTCCCTTCCTTCTGAGCAACAGGGCATCCAGTTCTCATTGCAGACTCCACCCTGTGTCATCAATCTCTTGCTGTACTCCAGTTCCTGCACCTCTATGGAGTCCTCATCAGTGTTCCCAGGTTGTCAGATGCCTCCTAAGGGTCCCGCCCCTGGTACTATGCCTCCGTTAGGGCCTGGCTCACTGTGTCAGGCAAGGCTTCGCTATGCTCCTCAGTGGGCAACTAGACGGTGGAACCCTCAGGAACCAGAACTGTGCCACCGTCTCCTCTCTGTCCATTCTTACGATATGGAGCGTGGCATAAACTAGGCACCATTTGTTTGTTAAATAACAAACAGAAGGCTTCCTCCTCATTTCCCATGAATGTTGCCATCTAAACCAGCATAATTAAGAACAATGTGATTCACTTTGAAATTAGCATTTACTTTGAAAAACTCCATTATAATTTCTTTTAAAGGGGCAGGGATGAGAGGATAGACCAAAAACTTAACCGAATCCCTGGCACTGTGTAAAGTGTTATATATGCATGTTCTCTCACTTAATCTTGAATGTAATGTACAGGAATTATTTGCACCATTTTATAAATCAAGAAACAAGTTCAAGAGGTAGAGGTGAGAGGCCAAAGTGAGTTATAAAGTTGAATTTCAAACTTAGTTTCAGGGGACTCACAGCCAGAGGTTACCCTATACTGCCTAGTATAATGAAGAGTGTTTCACTTTTCTCTGCAGTGGGGCAGATTCTAATTTCGAATTCTTGTAAGAGCTATAAGTAACTTAGCATGTGTGCACAATATAGTTAAAAAGATAAATACATCTACTGAAATTCTTGTTTAAAATGCACAAAGCCAGGGCACCTTTGAAATACTTTCTAAATGAAATTCATTGCCCAGCTCCCCAGTTTTAAAAAAGTTGTTTATTTTTCACTAAGCCAAGTTAAAAGCAGAGGAAAAGAATTTTAGTAGCAGACCATTTCCCTGAGGAGAGTGATTTGTCTTCATTAGTCTTTCAATTTTTAGTATGCAAATTGTATGCACATTTTTCCCTCTTCTTTATATTAGTGGCAAATTATAATTCACTCTCACTGTCGGAATGCCATGGAAAATGAAAAGAGCCTGATCTTTAAAATGAGTCAGGCTTTCTCTGATTTGGGTGGAAGTGTAGGGACCCACCTCAAGGCATTGGGTCAGCTGAAAGACCTTTCAAGGTTTTATTCTAGTCCTAGGAGTCATTTAATCTGTTTTTCTGATTCTTTTTCCCCCCTCACATTTTAATATTTATGAAATTGAGAAGCACCTTACTGTTGATTGAATGTTTAAATTTTTGATAAATTGGGCTGGGCGTGGTGGCTCATGCCTGTAATCCCAGCACTTTGGGAGGCCGAGGTGGGTGGCTCACGAGGTCAGGAGATCGAGACCATCCTGGCCAACATAGTGAAACCCTGTCTCTACTAAAAATACAAAAATTAGCTGAGTGTGGTGGCACACACCTGTAGTCCCAGCTACTTAGGAGACTGAGGCAGCAGAAATGCTTGAACCCCGGAGGTGGAGGTTGCAGTGAGCCAAGATGGCACCACTGCACTCCAGCCTGGCAACAGAGATAGACTCTGTCTCAAAAAAATTTTTTTTTGATAAATGGTTATTTCCTCCTGTTTTTGGGGTTGTGTCTCACAATTGATGGTGTCTTAGAATTGAGTAAATCTAGGAATCCTTGCTGGGAAGCTCAGGAGCTGTTCTGATTACCTTTAGCTCTCTACTTCTAAGAAATGGGGGCTGGCATCAGAGCCACCCTGGTTAATATTTCCTTCCAAATTTTCTCCTGGTTAACCAATGTCATGACCTTCTATCATCCTTTAGTTCTTATCTATTAAATAACATTATATTGGTTATCAGCTGTTCCTTATATCTTAGAATATTCTTCCTTTGCTTAATAAATAGGTTCAATGAGTCAGGTGTGGTGGTTTATGCCTGTAATCCTAGAACTTTGGGAAGATGAGGAGGGCAGATCACGAGGAGGGCGGATCACGAGGTCAGGAGTTCAAGACCAGCCTGGCTAACATGGCAAAACCCCATCTCTACTAAACATACAAGAAATTAGCCAGGCATGGTGGTAGGTGCCTGTAATCCCAGCTACTCAGGAGGCTGAGGCAGGAGAATCCCTTGAACCTGGGAGTTGGAGGTTGCAGTGAGCCGAGATCGTGCCATTGCACTCCAGTCTGGGTGACAGAGGAGCAAGACTCAGTCTCAAAATAAAGGATCAATGTAATTTGAAATGTTTTCTCATCTATTGATGCTGAGCCTGGAGAAGGCTGAAAGGCCAAGAAGTAGAGGTGAGCGAGCAACACAAAATTCCCAGAGGTCCCAAGAGAAAACAGGCAGGCCCTGAGCATAAGCAGCTGCACGCCAGTGCCTGGCTGATGCCTCCTGGTTGGCATGGTGATGGGAGGGGCTAGATCAGGAGACAGTCTTGGGATGTCACCATGGGATGAGGTTTCTCTTATTCTCCTCTTTGCGATGTGAGCCTGGCTTAGGTTATCACTTAGAGCTATGGTAAGGATGGTCACCCTGAGGTCCCTTTGAGGATCTTCATGATATCAACATGTCTTCCTATTTCTGTGTGTGACGCTGATCTTTGTTTCCTCATGTTACTGAAGGATCCGAAATAGCCATGGGCACTTGGTAACATCTTCATGTTGCTGGCGTGTGATAGGTTTTTTTCTTGCTTTTCTTTGTGCTGTTACTACCCCTGCCTCCCTGGTGTTTATTTTGCATGCCTTAGCACAGATCCCGGCCAGCTGAGTTACTATTAGATGCAATAGGTCTATCTTTTATTGTATCTGGTGGGATAAACCCTCTATCTGGTCAACATCTCAGACTGCCAAGAATTTAAATAATACTTTTTTTTTTGAGACAGAGTCTGACTCTGCCACCCAGGCTGGAGCGCAGTGGCATGATCTCGGCCCCCCGGTAACTTCCACCTCCCAGGTTCAAGTGATTCACGTACCTCAGCCACCTGCATAGCTTAGATTACACATGCGTGTTACCATGCCTGGCTAATTTTTTGTATTTTTAGTAGAGATGAGGTTTTGCTATGTTGCCCGGGCTGGTCTTGAACTCCTGGCCTCAGGTAATCTGCCCACCTCAGCCTCCCAAAGTGCCGGGATTACACGCATGAGCCACGGTACCTGGCCAGTAATACTATTTATAATGCAGCTGTACACAGAGTAACAGGATGGTGAAGGAGACATTTCCTATTGCTACAGCTTTCAGCTAAAGTCCCAAAACTGAGGATAATAAGCAGTAAGTGTTTCCATACTTTAAAGGGAATGCTAGGAAGTGGCAAATCTCTCTTCCAAATGCCTCACTAAAGAAGAGTGGATTGTTGTGCTATCCCCACGCTCTATGTAAAGAGAAGACTAGATTTCATGACATTGCATTCAAGAAGAGCATTGAATGAAAGAAAGGGGGTTTCATAGAAAGAGTGGTTGCTGATCCAGCAAGGGGTCTTAGGCAATGAGGCTGTGTTCCCCTCCTTGTGCCACCTCAGGGCAGTGGTGTGATCTTGGCCTCACTGCAACCTCTGTCTCCCAAGTTCAAGCAATTCTCCTGTCTCAGCCTCCCGAGCAGCTGGGACTACAGGTGTGTGCTCAGCTAATTTTTTGTATTTTTAATAGAGGTGAGGTTTCACTGTGTTAGCCAGGATGGTCTCAATCTCTTGACCTCAGGTGATCCGTGCGCCTCAGCCTTCCAAAGTGCTGGGATTACAGGTGTAAGCCACCGTGCCCCCACTTAATTGTGCCCCCCCTTAATCAAAGGAATGCAGCAGTATTTGGATTTTAAAAATACATTTTTATTTTAGAATAGGTTTAGATTTAAAGAAAAGTTGCGAAGATAGTTCAGGGTGTCCTCATAGACCCCAGACCCAGTTATCCTTATCTCACATTACTATGGTTCATCTGTCGCAATTAATAAACCAACATTGAAACACTGCTGTTAACTGAAGTCCACCCTTAGTTTTTAACGAACCTTCTTTTTTCCTGTCCAGGATTCTGCATTACGCTTTGTCATCATGTCTCATCAGGCTCCTTTAGACTGTGACTTTTTTCAGACTTTGGCTTTGGTGGCCTTGAGAAGCTTTGAGGAGTACTAGTCATGTATTTTGTATATAGTTTTTTCAATTAAGGTTTTTCTGATGCTGTTTTTAGGGTTAGAGGAGGTTTTTTTTTTTTTTTTTGAAAGAAGACAACAGAAACAAATGCCATTCTCTTCACATCATGCTATTAACAATGACGCTTTGCTGTTGACATGAACGTTGATCACCTGGCTTGGGTAGCGTTTGTTAGGTTTCTCCCCTGTAAAGTGACTCTCTCCCCACCCCCTCTCACACTGTCCTTCTTTGGAAGGAAGTCACTATGTGCAGCCCATGTTTAAGGAGTGGAAAATTTTGTTCCACCTCCTTGAGTGGGGAGTATCTCCATCAATTATTTGAAATTCTTTTGCATGGGAGATTTGTCTATCCTCTCCATTTATTTGCCTGTTTACTCAGCCATTTATTCAATCAATCATTCATTTATATCAATGTAGTGGTTTTCAAACGGTGGCTCCCAAAAAGATATGCCCACTACCTAACCCTGCAACTTGTGAATGTGACCTTATTTGCAAAGACAGTTCATTGCAGTTGCAACTAAATTAAGAATTTCGAAATGAGATTATCCTGGATTATCTAGGTGGGTCCTAAATCCAATGCCAAGTGTCCTTATAAGGTACAGAAGGGGAGGCACACCCAGGAGAAGGCCATGTGGAGATGGAGGCAGAGCTTGGAGTTATGCAGACACAAGACCAGGGACATCTGGAGCTCCCAGAAGCTGGAGGAGACTGGACCCTCCCCAAAGTCCCAGAGGGAGTGTACCCCAGCCAACACCTTAATTTCAGGTTTCTATCCTTGAGAATTGTAAGAAAACAAAGTTCTGTTGTCTAAGTCACCCACTGTGTGTTAATTTGTTACGGCAGCTATAGGAAACTAATACAATGAGTATGAGTTTGTGAATGCCTATTTTATATTTTGCATTATAATCTCATATAATGTTATTTATTTTATTGCTCAACTTTTTCCAGCTTTGGTCATTGGGAGCCCTTTCAGCTGGCAGCAATGGTTGTTAACAGGCATCCCTGTCTCCCATCCTGGTGTGTGTTGCTGGCCTCTGCTTTGTAGAGCATTTTAATCTGCCCTATGTGAGCACCATCTCTGAGTCAAGTCCAGAGCCTCTGACTCAGTTTCCCTGGAGCTAGGTCATCTCCAAATCCTGAACCAGAAAGTGACCTTTAATGTTTTATTACTCCTTAATTATTCTGTTACTCATCAGCACACCTGGGAGTTTAACTACATTCCAGAAGGTTTGCCAGGAAAGGGAAGAATTAAGCAGGAATGCTGGCATCAAACAGGTTTTTCTACGCCCTGAAATGTTTACATGTTTTAGCAACACACTGGCATAGCATTAATGAGAGGAGGCAGAAGCAAAAATGTGCTTTCAGACTGCTTCAGATTGGGCCTCCTTCCCTGATATGTTTTCATGCCAAGGCAAAGTTAATGCTTTCTGTTGGCAGATTTGAAATTTCAGATACTTAAGGTCAAATGCACGTCCAAGTTAGCCAAGGTGTCTTTAGCTGCCGTAAGTGACAGCCAGTATCCTAGGTTCCCTGGGGAATTTCCTGGAAGATTTTGAGGATTAAGATCGAATCTGCTCTCCAGATGTAATACGGATAAACAACATTTCTTGGGTAAATTTAGACTTTCTCTCTTTGTAAGCCAGAGGGCCCTTGGTATCCATTGGCTACAGAACTTGTAGAATTATTATCTTTGTCTCCTTTGCAGTAGAATGATTTATTTTGAGAACTGAACGTGATAAAAAGATTGGAGAAAATTGTGAGAAATGATAAGGCTCCATCTCTCCCCCACCCCCGCTCCCTGCCCCAAGCTCGCACCCCTTCAGGATCTTCTGTGTTCATAAATGCTTCTCACTGATCAGCCTTGAAGCTGGGCTGTCATCTTTATCCACTTTCCTTCTTCTCATCTCCCCTCCTTTTTTTGGTTCCTCCTTTGCTCTCCCCATCCCATCCAAACACCAAGTACAGCCCATTTTTCTTCCTTTCATCTCTGTGTCTATTTAACTTTGCCTCTTACAGCTAGCACCCTAATCCAGAGCTGCATAACTTTATTTCTGAAATATTGCAAGACTTTTAATCTAATTACCTACTTTTCGACTCTCCTTTATGTTTCTCTAAGTGCATTAATGCATAATCACATCTCCTAAACACAACCTTGTGTCTTGATATTCCCCAGCTCATTATCGTTTGAGGTTTCCTCAATGCCAGAATCAGAAAGTCTGCACTCTTTCCCATAACTCTTAAGTTCTCTCCTAGATCAAGCTTAGCATGCCTGTGTAACTGTAAATCCTGTAATTCAAAAATGGCATGAAGCTTCTGTGCTCACTGAAGTGATTACCGATGCATAGTTCTTCCTATTGTTATTTTCTTTCATTTTCCTTTTCTTCTTCTTGTCCACTACGTAATCCATTATTTCAATACCCCATCCTATAGATGAGCTCTTCTCTTTTAAGGGTCTACAGGCTGTTCCTGCTTCAGGCAATGGCCCCCCTCTTTAAACTCTTGTGTTCTTATTGCTATTGCAATATTTTTCAAACTGAAGTCTGCAGAGACATACGATAGCCATGGTTCTCAAACTTCTAGCATGCTATCAAAACCGTCTGGAGGGCTCATTAAACAGAGATCACTGAGTCCATTGCCAGGATTTTTGATGCAGTAGGTCTGTGGTGCAGGGGAACATTAGCATTACTGATGAGATTCAGGTGAATCAGATGTTGCTGGTCTGGTAACCAGATTTTAAGAAAAAATGCTGTCCTATGGCTTTAAGATTTTAGTGTTCAGTGGAATCCCTTGGAGAGCTGATTCGAAGCATAGATTCCAGGGCACTCACTCTCAGAGTCTGATGAGGTAGGTGTGGGCTGGGCAGGCCCTTTATCAATCCCAGGTGATTGTTATCTGTGGTTCTTAGTCCTGCCCAAGAAGTATTATTCTGGAAGGTGCTAGCACTGTCATTTCTGAGAACAGTGGTGAGCCATCAGGCTCTTACCCCGTAGCATCCTGGGCTGCTTATCTCTGTGCATTTGATTTATTGCTTCAATTAAAGCTTTATGTTTATTCGAAAGAGTTTCTTTTCATTCTCAGTCTCTAGCACAGTTTTTCCCAAGGAGTAGATACACAAGACAAATCTTTTGGACTTTACCCAGTTTGAAAAAGTAATTCCTGTCTATTTTGGTGCACTGTGAAAGTAAGAGTTGAATTGTGAGTGGGGGTGGGAGGGTTTGATTGGGCTTTGTGAAAAGGCCTCAGGCTGTTTGAATTTCCAAGACGTACTTCCACTTTCCCTGATGTGGGCATGTCAAGGCCAAGCTTCATTTTTCTCTTTGGCTGGAGGTGAGAATTGAATATCCATATGCCTGTGTTTAAGTGGCATTCTGATTGCTAGGTTAAAACTAAGCCACTTCCCTCCATACTTTCAGGTAGTTTCTTATGAGTGACAAACTTTTAAAAAGTGAAACCAAATGTCACTTTCATTTAGACTTAAGAATAAAAAAGATTGAGGGCACAGAAAAAATGAGGAGGATGATTTTTTACTTCTATCTGGCCTGATTGCTTAATGTTTCAGCAAGGGACAATGTATGTAGAATAAAGAGGTGGGCTGAGAAGGGTTGGGCAGGGATGCTGGAGGGCTACATATATTTGCCTGGTGGCTCTGTGTGCCTAGTACTAGGGACCTTGCAGTATGAGGTCCTCTACTGTACTGACCAGAGTGTATCTGGAGACATGTAGGTGTATACATGTACAGCAAAGATGTATGAGGTACATACATACAGTAGAGATGTGCAGGTGTACAGATATACAGTAGAGACATGCAGATGTACAGCCTTACGATAGAGACGTGCACATGTATAGATATACAGTAGAGACATGCAGGTGTACAGATGTACAGTAGATATGTACAGATATATAGATGTTATGGTAGAGATGTACAGACGTACGGTAGAGACCTACAGATGTACAAGTGTACCATAGACACTTACAGATATATAGACACACAGTAGAGATGTACAGATATACAGACATTCAGTAGAGATGTACAGATCTATAGATGTACAGTAGTGATGTATAGTGGAGATGTATACATGTACAGACATACTGTAGAGATGTACACATGTACAGTAAAGATGGGCAGATGTATAGATGTACAGTAGAGATACATAGATGTATAGACATACTGTAGAGACATACAGATGTATGGATGTACAGTGAAGACATATAGATGTATAAACATACGTAGAAATATATAGATTAATGACATACAGTAGAGACATGCAGATGTACAAATGTATAGTAAATATGTATAGATGTATGGTAAAATAAAGATGTATGGATATACAGTAGAGATGTATAGATGTATAGATATACAGTAGAGATGTACAAAGGTATGGATGTACAGTAGAGACATATAGATGTATAGATGTACAGTAGAGACATATAGATATACAGACATATAGTAGAGATATATGGATGTACAAATATATAGTAAAGGGGCAAAGTATAGATGTACAGTAGAGATGTATCAATGTATAGAAATACAGTAGAGACATACAGATGTATAGATGTGCAATGTAGATGTATAGACATACAGTAGAGATGTACAGATGTACAGTAAAGATGGGCAGATGTATAGATGTACAGTAGAGATGAATAGCTGTATAGACATACAGTAGAGACATGGGGATGTATAGATATACACTAGAGATATACAGATATACAGATGTTCAATAAAGGTATACAGATGTATCTCTGTTGCTTAAGAGGAAACTTAGGGAAAGAGATTAGAAGTAATCATCTTCTCAAGAAAATCAGAATTTAAAAATCATATATTTAATTTAAAACTAATTGGCCTAGACTTACTTGACCACTGTTAGCATTTGCCTCGACAGTGTTCCCCAGAACACCATGTAGAAAATGTTTGTATAAATACATGTATATACATACGCAACTGAATCTGTGTTACAGTAATGCAATTGTGCCAGAATTTTCAGCTGCATATTTTACTTATTTTAAAGGAATTATGGAGGTGTGAACATTCCCTGTTATAAAAGTACTATTCTAGAACAATCTGATATCCTCAAGAATATCAGAATGTTCTAAAGTTCAGATCCAAATTAGTTTTAAGAAATTCAATTTAATAAATATTTACTAATTTGACCAGGAAAACAGCTTTTCTCTTTCTTTCCCCAAATAACTGGATTTTATTTTAGGTGAATTCCAAATTTTAGAGTTAGAGAAAAGCTTAGAGTACAAACTAAGGTAGACAAATGAAGTGAATTGTCCAATGGAAAACTCCTGAATGTTCAATGATAGGGAAAGTTGAAAACAATAGTATACACGCACAAGGGAATATAATGTAAGTATTGAAAAGAAGGAAAATGATTGATAAAGTGACCTGGAAAAATGTTCTTTACATATTGGTGAGTAAAAAACAAGGAAGTTGCAAAATAATGTGTATAGTATGGTCTTAGTTTTGCCAAAAAACCCCAAAACCAAACAACAACAACAACAACAAAGAGAAAAAGAAAAAAGAAAACAACCCAAACAAGCAAGCAAAAAACCCCAAACCAACCAACCAACCAAAACCTGTTATGTAAATATACACATTTTGGTATGTTTCAGCAAGAAAAACATGAAAACATACTTCAAAATGCTGTTACGGGTTATCTTGTTATGGTGAATTGGGATGGGAAATGAGTTCTTCGGTTTTTCCTTTAAATGTCTCTGTATTAGTTTGCTTGGGGGCACTGACTGTTTAATGATTTTGTAGATAATTGGAAAATTCCACACTCCATTTTTTTAAAAAAGCTCTCAAAAGAGGGAGGTCTGAAAGTGTTAGAAATACCTTGCTGGGAAAACTATTTACCTTTTTTCCTTTCCTTTAAATGAGCTGTGAGTAAGCCTGTCAACTATAAAGTGAATGAGGATTTAGGAAGGTCTTGAGCATACTTGCTTTGTCCTCAAGTACTAAGTGTTCTTCCCCGAGATGTTGTTTAAATGATCAGCTGGCCTATGAAGTAGGAACTTGCAACCAAAGGTGAAGTTCACTTCTGCCTAAACTTTTTTCCAAAAAATCATTGCGTGAAGTTTTCTGAATATTAAGATTGGAAATGTCCAGTTAGAGGATCTTAGAGTAGAGCAATTTGTGTGAAACATTGACTAATTAGTATTATCATGTTAGTCCCACAGGAAATCCAAAGATGTGCCCTAAAACACTGTCCTTGGTCTCTAGGGTTTTATTGTGGAGATGAAGAGAAATGTTTAAGTACACGTCAAAACTGGAGAATATTGGCTGGATGTTGGTGGCTCTCGCCTGTAATCCCAGCACTTTGGGAGGCCGAGGTGGGTGGATCACCGGAGGTCAGGAGTTGCCTGACCAACATGGTGAAACCCTGTCTCTACTAAAAATACAAAAAGCAGCTGGACGTGGTGGCAGGTACCTGTAATCCCAGCTACTCAGGAGGCCGAGACAGGAGAATCGCTTGAACCCGGGAGGCAGAGGTTGCAGTGAGCTGAGATCGTGCCATTGCACTACAGCCTGGGCAATAGAGCTAGACACCTGTCTCAAAAAAAAAAAAAAAAAAAAGAAAAAAAGGAGAATATGATGAGATGATGTACAATATGTTTATGTAGTCCCTACTTTTTAGCAGTGTAGACATCCAAAAATGGAGAAATGAGTGAAGGCTGCAGAATTTGGACAGATGCTGCAATGAATTTTTTTGTGCAACTGGAAAGCAATAAAATATAAAAATAAAAACCCAAGTCTCTGCAAAAAGCTATAATTACTCCCAGGTAAATAATCCACACATATACAAAAACTAGAATATAAAAGAATTAGAATTCCTTTTAAAATTGTTAAGTGGACAGCATCTACCATCTGACATTCTCCTTGAAATCTTATTGATGTTAATTGGGATTATGAAATTGGCTAGTGAGGGCGGCTGATTTTTTTTGTATTATTTAAATATTTTCTCAGTTTCTGCTGCTTCTAGCAGCTCTGCTGCTTCTAGTGTAGATTTCCACTTTAGTAAATCTACAAGTGAGCTTGCTGCTCCAAATATTCTTTAAGGAAACGAAATGGTTTTCTCTGGCAATGTTTATATCTTCCATGGAGTTCTCAGGCATGACCTCCTGAGCTCTGTGGGCTTGTCATCTTTTCTGGGCAGCCTTCCAGGCAGGTATTTGAAAAATTTTATGCTTAGGCCTTTGGACAATTAGTGGTTTCCCTGCTGAGGCTGCCTGTGTCTAAACTGCTTCCTGAATGCTGTGATTACCTAGAACACCATTATTATGGATGATAGGGACATACTCATAGTGTCCTCTCCATTTGCAAAGTGTTTTACAATGGCATTCACTTATTATTTATTAGATGTTAATGTCTAATTACAGGATGCCTTTGCCAAGCCTTAGAAAGGTTGACTGGGTAGGCTTGGCTTCTGGGGTGGTATGCCAAGCCCGTTCCCCCTACGGGGTTGAATGCATGTGGTCTCATTCCGCATCAGTCCTTCAGTCCAGCATGCCAGCCTCTTATATGTCTGTGCCCTGAGGACAGGAGACTGGGGCAAAGCAGGAAGAATTTGCCCTGATCCTGGGCTGGATTCAGCCCTTTGGTATCAGGTCACTAACTCCTGCTGTGAGGATTGGGTACTTAGGACTTTTCTCTGCAGCAAGGATTGTGTCCTTCCCTTTGACTTGACCAATGTATACAGTTGCAGTCACTAGGAAATAAATCTACCCAAAACGTAGAAATAGTTTGAATTTTTTTTTTTTTTTTTTAGATGAGTCTGGCTCTGTCACCAGGCTGGAGTGCAGTGGCATGATCTTGGCTTACTGCCTCCACCTCCTAAGTTCAAGCGATTCTCCTGCCTCAGCCTCCCGAGTAGCTGGGACTACAGGTGTGCGCCACCATGCCCAGCTAATTTTTGTATTTTCAGTAGAGACAGGGTTTCACCGTGTTGGCCAGGATAGTCTTGATCTTTTGACCTAGTGATTCACCCGCCTTGGCCTCCCAGAGTACTGGGATTACAGGTGTGAGCCACTGCGCCTGGCCAGTTTGAGTGTTCTTTAATAATACAGTGGAGGTACTTACCACACTGCAATGTGCATTGAGTAAATGAATGTTTGTCTTTTCTAAAATGGGGGCCATTTAAAAAATTGCAGACATAAACCACTCTTCTTGTTATAGATCTATTGGCATAAGTTTTGAGGACTTAAACCCAGCTGAGCGCTTGAGTTAACAAAACATTCCTTGTCCAAAGAAATTTAGAAATGTAGTCTGAGTTTCTTTTTAATTATGAAAGAGAAGCAATTAAAAACTGGATGGCTTTAGATTTTGATAAACTCTGGGGCTGTGTGTGTCTCTCATGGGAGTGCGTTGACTGAACCTGGGGCTTCCAGCCCAAGGCAAAAAGTCAGTGTGTTGACATCACATGGCTGTGCTATTGATTAGCTTTCCACATTTGGGTGTTTAGGAGCTGACCAGAAAATACCGCTACTATGCATGTCCGCAGCTATCTCGTTGGTTAAGGATCCTTCAGTTCCAAGTCTCTTCCCTGTTGCTGTAGAGTTGAAATTGAAGCTTCCCATACTTGTCAACATGCGCTTCATTGTTGGGATAAACGTGGATACTTCCTCCTTTCACTGGGATCTAACTGCCTTGCTGTTCTCCACTGTCTTCCTAAACTGCCCCAATTGCTACAGCTCAATGGAACTGCAGTGCTCACATCATATTGCTGTGGAAGGCATGTGAGGAGCAGATGTTGACCTAATGTTCCTCTTCACGGGTTTCAATTCTAGAAGGACTAGAAAAACATGCAGAAGTGAAGTGTTATTTCTCCATAAGATAGGACTGATCATAGAACATTTGTGGCATATAGTATATATGTCATCTAGTATTGTAATTTATTTCTTCTTTTTATGTAATAGTGATAGCTGTGTTTATTTTGCAGTTCCTTGAGAAAGGGGAGGCAAATCCGAAAAGGACATTAATTGAGACTCTGAAGATCATTCCTATTTTGGGAAAGCTCAAGATTGGTGGAAGCAGGATCCTGGTTCCCATTAAGGAGGCCTGAGTTTCCAATTGCTCTGCTCCCATTTCCTTGTAGTGAGGCAATGGACATTTGAATAAGCTAAGCCTGGTGTGTTCCTACCTTGGATTTTGACTCTGGGGACATGGGGCAAAGAAGCAGGGGGCATTCTAGAATTCCCTGTCCAGGACTGACAGTGGTGCTAGTACAATAATGCCACAGTAAGAATCTACGTAGGAGCTTCTATTATGATTTCGGCTGTGGTTCTGGTCCCCTTTTATTTTGTCCATTTTTCTGTGCTTGGTTGACTTGCCTTTGCCTGAATCCTGTCACCTAACCTACATCCTTCTGATAAATTGCCTTTTGCCTTCAAGTAACCAATGCTGGTTTCCTTTACATGGAATCAAGAACCTGCACAGCACTCCTGTTCTGGGGCCCAGGACATTGACTACAAAGTAGAACCTATTTTTCCCAGTACCTCTTTTTAATAATAGAAGAACGTTTTCTTTGAACTTGAGAATGAGACTTTGTGTCAGCTACCATGTGTATTCCAAGTCAAATGTCTCAACTACTCACAGATTTAGTCACTGTGTTTCTATTATTTTAATGCTTTATGCTCTTAATGGCTAATTGTGCATTCCGTGCAAGTGCTGATGATACAAACTTGCTCCAAATTCTTGTTTTAATTGGTTCTGCTAATACCTCTTTTGGGTATTCCTGATGTAATTACTTGTGAATTCATGCTGTAATGAGAGAAATTCTATAAATAGTTTTAGCTTTATGAGGGAAAATAATATCTTCTAGTGGAGGGTTATCCGAAGAATGTTTTTGCCATTACTTAGGAAATGGATTCTTTGGTTTGTTTGACTCCCAAATGTTCACCCAGATTCAATAGTCAAACATTGTCTGTGTTGTTTTCCTAGGAATTTGCTTTCTTCTTCATGTATATTTACAGGATGGGTTATGTTTACTTGTCATTTGGGAAATGTTTTCACAATGCTCATTTCATATAGCAGATTCTCATTTCATGAAGGAATATCATCTTGGTCCACATGATACAAATCTCTGGATTGGTCTGTAGGGCAGACAGTGTATCTGCTATCTTTCATTTGTGTATGTAGAATTCCTTAGGTATGGCATAGTGATGTGCAGATGCAAATACTTATTTAAGTTAATATGATCACATTAAAATGTATTAAATACCCAGAATTATGTCAATAATTAACACGCAATTGCAATTGGTGACAAGAAGCAAATTCTCCGAATAAATAGAATATTTATTCAGCAAGTATTTACAATGTCATCTTACTAGGTGCTAGGCTCTTTGAGGAGAGCTGAAGCTGGCATGCTTTCCACTCAAGGGATTATCTATTTAATTGGGGAAACTTATAGTTTCACTGGAAACTTATACTCTAATAGCTTTTAGGGATTTTTAATCAACCCACAAATATAAGCTCCTTGTTGGCTTACATGTTCCCGGCAAAACTTTGGATGTAGGCATTTGGAGGCAATAAAACAAACATCTTTTAAAGTACAAAAGTCTCCAGTATCTCTGATCTGAAATTCTAACACTGACTTCTAAGCTATTTTCATAGTGACCTTAAATAGGATAACAGTAAAGTTTTGAAATCTGAGGCCTGAAAGAAAACAAAAACAGGAAATCAGAGCATCTTGGACCTGGAATGAAGCACAGATCATTTGGCTTTGGTTATTAAGAGCTCAAAAACTTTTTAGTTCATTTGCATGTGAGAAATCACTGACTTGACTCCCTTGCTTTTTTTTTTTTCCTTTCCACTTCCCCTCCCCACCCCATTTTATTCTTCTAGAGTCCACAAAGATACCTGTTCTGTGCCTCAGTGGTTTTGGGTTTTAAATTTTTTTTAGTAGAAGGTAGAAACACCAGTGCTACTTGGGAGACATCCACCATTGTTCTAGGGAGTGATTTGGACCCAGACTACGTCTTCCTACTGACGTCACCTCTTTTTCCATGGCCTTCTTCATGATCGTGGAGCAGTTTTCCATAAAGGGCCACAGAGTAAATATTCTAGGCTTTGTGTGCCTTGTGCACACTCTATTGTAATTACTCTACTCTGCCATCATAGTGCGAAAGTAGCCACAGGTGACACAAACAAAGGAGCATGGCTGGGTTACAATAAAACTGTATTTACAGAAGCCCAGTTTTGAATTTCATATACTTCTCATAGGTTATAAAATATTATTTTTCTTTTGATTTTTTTCCAACCATTTAAAAATTATTCTTAGCTTACAGGTGGTACCAAAGCATGTGGTGGTCTAGCTTGCATGAAGTTCCCTTAGTTTGTCTATCCCTATTGTAGAGAATCATTATGGAAAGTTTCTTTTATTTTTTTTTTTTTTTTGAGCCAGAGTCTCATTTTGTCACCTAGGCTAAAGTGCAGTGGCGTGATCTTGGCTCATTGCATCTTCGCCTCCCAGGTTCCAGCAATTCTCCTGCCTCAACCTCCCAAGTAGCTGGGATTACAGGCATGCACCACCACGCCCAGCTAATTTTTGTATTTTTAGTAGAGATTGGGTTTCACCATGTTGGTCAGGCTGGTGTTGAATTCCTGACCTCATGATTCGCCCGCGTCGGCCTCCCAAAGTGCTGGGATTACAGGTGTGAGTCACCGCGCCCGGCCTGGAATGTTTCTTATATGTACCCTGAAGAATCCTAGTTACAATGGATGCTCCAAGAAAATCAGTGTCAAAGAAATATAATCACGTCAATGCTAATTAGAATCCCAGAATTTTAGGAATTACTTTTCTCATATTCCTACATTTAGAGATCCTCAGGTGGTGGCCTGGAGAGAGGAAATGACTCCCTCTTGTGACCTGTCTCCTCCTGATTCACAATAGTTAGCTTCTCTGTCCCATGCTCATGCAGATACCTAGGGCTCTGGACTATATTCCATATTTGTTTATTCATTAAAACAGTTCTTTATTTTCCTTTCTCCTCTCAATTGGGATTTTCCTGGGGTGATGATCGGCAAGCATTTGCAGGGAGACAGATGCCTGCTTGGCTAGTAGCCTTGAACTCAAGGATGCTTCCCAGGGAGAATTTTGGATGAAGACCTGTATAAAGGGGTGAGGCAGCTGCTCAAACTCTTGAGTCATTGCTGCGTCATCTTTTATAGGTTGCCATCTCTAGTACAAGGCGAATATGAGGGTGTGTGAATGTATGTGTAGTTTATAAGAACAAAATGGGGGATATGTTTGCCAATAGCTTTATGAAGGGTGGATCAAAGTCAAGGAGTGAAGCTCATACACTGAAAAGAAACATGAAATTCAGATTCATCATGGCCTGGCTTTTAGCCACACATCAAAGATGTTTGGTCGGTTGGCTTGGCTTAAGAACATGCTTAAGTTATTGTATAAGTTATTTCTCAAGAGTGAGGATTTTAAATGTTGATGGACTAGAGACACTGTAAATAAGAAAACCAGTTTTCTTTTGGATAGTCATCTGAAGGTAAATAATTCAAAAGTAAATTTAAATGTGTGGGATAAACAGTCTACCTCACCTGAATACTCTTTCCTATCTCATTTTTGGTTGAGATTCCAAGATAATGTCTCAACGACACACATTTTAAAATGTGACACTGGGACTCCTAATAGGAAGTTGCAAAGGAGGTGGTCAAAATCCTGTTTTGTGGCCTTTAGCTGATCACCTACACAAGGCTATCTAAGAGGTTGGGGAGTCTGAGAGAAGAAGCTGGAGTTTGGAGAGAGGATTGGTTTGGGAAAACTTAGGCTTTGAGTTTCATTTTTCACCCAAGCTCCAGACCTCTCTTGCCCACGCCGTCACCTCCTAACCTAAAAATGATTCACTTTTCTCAAAGTAAGAGAGGAGGCTTTAAGGGGCTTATTTGCACAGCTGGAGCTATGAACCCTGCGGTTAATAACGTATGCCTACAAAGAAAAAAACCTTCACAGGTGAGAGGCTGGCTGGACCAGCTGTGGCAGCTGAGGACAGGGTTGTGTTTGGGTCTGGCGTACTCCCTCTGATGGTGGGTCAGACATTTCTGTCACCTGGGGGCCAGATGAAGGCCACATGTCAGGGCACCAGCTTGGGGTTATCTTAGATCCTGCCACCAGGGCTTCCAGGAGGAGCAAGAAAATATCAACATTGTGGGGTTGGAGGTGTGCCACTAGATGCCAAGACTGAAGGAGGAATTCTAAGCTGTAAGCAAGAAGATACATTTATGCTCATCAAGGAAACTACAGGTAAGGCACCCCCAGCTTGGAGATGCTGTCCAAGGAAGACACAAAGCATCCCACAACAGCATTGTCACTAAACACCAGCAAGAACCAAAGCTACGTC
Source organism: Cacajao melanocephalus (assembly GCA_963573385.1). Taxonomy (NCBI): domain Eukaryota; kingdom Metazoa; phylum Chordata; class Mammalia; order Primates; family Pitheciidae; genus Cacajao; species Cacajao melanocephalus. The sequence goes on along the minus strand of CAUYLG010068358.1, from coordinate 6,027 downwards.
ACACAGATGCCTTTCAAGTGAGTTCTTTCCTGTCTCCTTACCTCTTCTCTCCTCTTTGGCTCTAGTCCTAGAGGAGTTAGAAGCCACAGCTGGGAGAGTGAGTATTCAGGGCAGAGGCACTTCCTCCCTTCACTTTGAAAAAAGTTTGGAGTTTGACTGTTACACAGGATGTTATATTTAATTACTGAAATGAAACTACCCTTAGGAGTGCAAGTGACTAGAGGGCACTAAGTAATCATGGAGTGAAGGGATGTCTTATGGGGTCTCTACAAGATTTTACCAGGAGCAAGGCAAGATTTCATCCACAGGCAAAGAGAATCAGCAACACAAAATGGCCTTGACTAGCAGGGGGAGAAAATAACAAGTTGGTTTCTGACTGTTCCTTGCCAATATCACCTATTTCATATCTGGGTTACAACTATAATTTGCAACAGCAAATTACAGGAATATAAAATCTCAGTTTCCTATAGTTTTTATTTTTCTTGTCAATGTTACAGGATTAGACTCCTACAGGAACAGACACTTTAAACCACAGTCCTCTGTAAATTTTTCACAAAATTTTTTTGCTTGTTTGTTTATTCTTTGATGATTTTAATTTTGATTTCCAAACTGAACAAATTCAGCCTAACAAAAGAAAACCACAGGCTAACTTTATTTACTGAAATAAACTCAAAAATTTGAATGAAAATATTAGCCAACAAAACTTAGTGATGATCAAAAGGAATAACACATCAGGACTAAATAGTTATTTCAGAAATGAAAGCATGTTTCTATACTGTGAAAGCTATTAGCATTTTTTCAGTTCATTAAAGAAAAAGGTAAAAATTACACAATTATCTTGCCAGGTACAGAAAAAGCAATTTATAAAAATTCAACAGATACTCCTGGTAAAAACTAGGAAGAAACAGCCTCCTAAATTTAGATAAAATGTATCTACTGAAACAGCAAACATCTTATGTAACAGTGAAACATTGGGAGCACATTAATTAAAATTGGGAGCACATTAATTAAAATTGGGAGCTCTGTTATTACTTCTGATTGTACTGCAGATACCTGCCAATGAAAATGACAAGAGGGAAACAGTGCACAAACATTGAAATGGAAGTGATAAAACCACAATCATTTGTAGTTGGTATGATTGTCTACCTAGAAAATCAAAGAAGCTAAAAAGCTTTTAGAACTAACATGAGAATTCATTGAATTGCCTGAATATAAGACCAAACACTGAGATCACAAATTTACTGTTATCTAAGAGTAGCACATAAAAATAGATGTTACTCATAATAATAAAAACACCAAAATGCCTGAGAATAAGGGCAGAACCTTAGAAACTCTGAAATACCTAAGGATAAACCTCAGACCTAAGAAACGTACAAGGAAAATTAGAATACTCTATTGAAAAACATAAAAGTGATGAATACTGAGGAGATACACAGTATTTCTGGATGGGAAGACAGAACCGCAAACTGGTAATTTCTTCCCAAGTTAGTTTATAAATTAAGTGTAATTCCAATCAAAAAATTTTTTTAGATTTTTCTCCAAATAAAACCATGCTATGATGGCAAAAAAGAAAAAAAAGAGGAAACTTTCCATAGCAGTGTGGTTTTGTGTAGTTTTGTCATGGAAACAGAAGAACAAATAAATGGAATAGAATTGAGAATCCACAGATTTCTGGTAATTAAGCATTTATAAATGGACTGTTTCACAAATGATGCATGGACAATAACGTTTGAAAAAATTATACTATACCTTATGCTGTATATAAAAATAAATTCCATATGGTTTAAAGACATAAACTGAAAAAAACACCCTATGAATATAAGAAGAACATGCAGGACTTTTTTTTTTTTCAATTTGATTGATATATTAGGAAACAATATGAGCACAATACAAATTTTCTGTTTGTTTGGTTGGTTTTGTTTTGTTTTGAGACAGGGTCTCACTATGTTGCCCAGGCTGGCTGCAAGCAACTCTCCTGCCTTAGCCTCCCAAAGCGCCGAGATTACAGGTGTGAGCCACAAATTTCCTATTTTTCAATGCGTGATTTCATCCTGGAGAAGCACTAGGGGAATGCAGAAAATGATCTGCTAAGCCATGCTGCATAGGAATACACAAGGCACGCACATGCACACCCCTCAACATCTATCGCATTCTTCAAAACACCGTGTTATAAGCCACACCCATCCACACCTGCTGTTACAGCTTTCTGTCAGATTTCAGATAACCCTGTCCCCACCACCTCACCATAACTTACAAGCTGCTGCCCTTCCAAGCCCGCATCCATGGGCAAGATCCAGGTCTTCTTCAAGGTCAAGTGCCATGTTTATTATCAAACTTATGCACCATTTGAACCATTTGACCATTTGAAATGTGTAAAACTGTGCCATCATTTTTGTCAGGTTTTTAAATCATTTTTAACTATTTTTTTGTTAAAATACACATTTGTTTTACATTTTAATAATCTTTGAGTGGGGAAGGTTTTCCTAATTAAGACACAGAACACATTACCATAAAGACATAGAGTTTAAAATTTTAAACTTGCCCATAAGCAAAGATAAAATATAAGTAGTATAATGAGGAAAAACAATAATAACAAAATAAACAGAAGATTAACTTCTATACTTTATAAAGCACTCTGTAGTCAATAAAAGAAATGTCCCAATAGAAAAATGGACAGTGATAAGGAAAAATCTATTCACAGTCCCTTGGAATGTGAAAAATTAGTAAGCTTACTTAACCAAAAAATGCAAATTAAAATAATAAAGAATGAGCATTTTTCATCCATTGGGCTAGCAAAAATAATATGAATATCTGTGAATAATATGTTAATATAATAATACGAACATAAAAAGTGAACATTTGTCACACATTATTGATGAGAATATAGAGTAGCAAATAATGTTTGGAGAGATTTGGCAGTTTTCACCTGGGTTTAAAATACTGATTTCCTTTAACCTAGGTTTTCTATCTATCACACATTTATATATATGCACAAAAAAATAAAAATTATTTATTTGTCAGATTAAATAAATTGGAAATAATCTGTATGTCCATCATTAGAAACTGGTAATATAAGGATTCTATGAAACCAATAAAAAGAATCAAGTAGATCTGTATGTACTGAAATGAGAGGAACTCCAAGATGTAACATTAAGTTAAAAAGAAGTTTCAGAGTTTCAGAATAATATGTGTAGTATGAGTCTATGTTTATAAGCATAAAAAGATATCTGAATCTACATCTGTAGCTATAAATCTGTATTTATTCACATAAATGCATAAAGTTCTGGAAGGATACTCTGGTTGCGTAAGAAAGTGGTCTTATTTTAAGAGGATGAAATGGGTAATTTTGTCTCATATCTAATTCTTTAAAATTTGAATTTTTTAAAATTACAAATTACTTTTGTAATTTTAAATGTTGTTACTCTACTTTGCCTTGTAAGGATTGGACAAGAAAAGTACTGGGTTTTCAATTACTCTCACTCTTACTGCAAGGGAAGTGGTGTTTTTAGCAACCCTAATGGGTTTTCATATGCCTGGGGCTCACGTCCTGGGGGCTCACATTCAACCTCTGGTCTTGCTAAATAGCTGCAAACACAGCTGGATGAATCTGAATCACAAGCTCATAGTAAAGTAGAGAATTAGAAAGGGATTTAGTAACTCAGAATTTAGAACTATTGTATAGAATACAGAGTTGTAGAGATTCAGAAATAAACAGTTTTATCCAATGTTAGAACAACGTTAGAAACTATTATCTATGGAAAGACCCAATAACTACAAGAATTGTGAATAAGCAAGAATCTTAGAAACTCAGAGTTACATAGAAATGCAGAGCCATCTCTTTTGATGTTTCCATTTCACAGATGAAGAAAGGGAGCTGATGGACTTTTGGTGACTTTCCACAAGACTCCTGAATCCTAGTGCTCACTTAACTGGAATATCCCCAAAGCTGTTGTTGTTGCATGAACTTATAAGGGAAACCATACTTTTAGGAAAAATAATTCTATTAAAATAATAAAGAGAGAAAATGCTTAAGCAAGAAAAAAACTACAGACATGAACAGAATTTTCCATTTTATTCTTTTTCAACTTGGCCTCACCAAAGTATAAGAAAACATTTCATTGGTGATGAGGAAAGTTGAAGACAATAGTAGGAAAGCTGTAACAATGAAAAAACCCTAAATATAAATATTTCCATAATGAAGTGCCATAAAATAACTGTGAGAGAAGGCTAAGTATGTGATCATGGTTAGTGAGAAAAGAAAGAACTGATTCTACCCAGAAAAAATGAGAAGAATCCCAGGGACAAATGAGAAAGTGGATAGGCTAGGTAAACTTATTTCATAGTGAACCTTTGATTTTTCAGGTTCAAAATTTATTTTATTTATTTATTTATTTATTTATTTATTTATTTATTTATTGAGACAGAGTCTTACTCTGTCACAGGGTGGAGTGCAGTGGCACGATCTCGGCTCACTACAACCTCCGCCTCCCGGGTTCAAGCAATTCTCTTGTCTCAGTCTCCTGAGTAGCTGGGATTACAGGCACACCACCACACCCGGCTAATTTCTGTATTTTTAGTAGAGACAGGGTTTCACCATGTTGGCCAGGAGGGCTCGATCTCTTGACCTCGTGATCCAACCCCTGCCTCGACCTCCCAAAGTGCTGGAATTACAGGCATGAGCCACTGCGCCTGGCCCAAAATTTGACTTTAAAAACTATGGAATGCATTAAAAAAATGAAAGGAAAGAAAAGAAAGTGGGAAAGCTGGCTGTACAGGGGATTTTAATGAAGGCTTATGTATTTTCAGCTGCTGTATAGAAGTTTTATCATAAAACTCAACATCTATGCTGTGAATGCAGAATATTTTTGGTTATTATGAATAATCAAATCTCATAGTATATATAAAATTTAGTTTAGCATATACTTTTAATGGACTTCATTATCATACCTTTCCTAGAATGCTTCAGAAGGAATAATGCTGGCAGGGTGAGGTGGCTCACGCCTATAATCCCAGCACTTTGGGAGGCGAAGATGGGTGGATAATGAAGTCAGGAGATTGAGACCATTCTAGCCAACATGGAGAAAACTTGTCTCTACTAAAAATACAAAAAAAAATTAACTGGGTGTGATGGCACGCGCCTGTAGTCCCAGCTACTTGGGAGGCTGAGGCAGGAGAATTGCTTGAACCCAGAGGCAGAGGTTGCAGTGAGCCGAGATCGTGCCACTGTACTCCAGCCTGACAACAGAGCAAGACTCCGTCTCAAAAAAAAAAAAAAAAAAAAAAGGGGGGAATAATGCTAAATACTTGAGTTTTATCTTGTGATTTTCCTGAACCTGAATTTTTCCTTTCAGGATCAGTCTGCACTCCAGATTCACTGGAAAGTGAATGTTTCTAAAGTTTAGGAACATTCTAAAGTTTGCAGTGCACCCACCAATCACCATTAAAATATGAGTTGGCTACTTTTCCTATAAGGGCTGGATAGTAAATGTTCTAAGCTTTGTGAGCCCTGAAGTCTTTCACAACTACTCAGTCTGCCTCGTAGCACAAGAGCAGCCTCAGACACCATGTAAATGAATAAGCTTGCTGGGTACCTGCTACCTTTTTTTTTTTTTTTACATTTAAATTTTAATTTTACTTTAAGTTCTGGGGTACATGTGCAGATCTTGCAGGACTGTTACATAGATAGACACATGCCATGGTGGTTTGCTGCCTCCATCCCCCCATCACCTACATTAGGTATTTCTCCCAATGATCTCTCCCCTATCTCCTCACCCCTGCCATCCCTCCCCTAGCTCCCCACCCCACAACAGACCCCAGTGTGTGATGTTCCCTTCCCTGTGTCCATGTGTTCTCATTGTTCGACACCCACTTATGAGTCAGAACATGTGGTATTTGGTTTTCCGTTCTTGTGTCAGTTTGCTGAGAATGATGGTTTCCAGATTCATCCATGTCCCTGCAAAGGACATGAACTCATCCTTTTTTATGGCTGCATAGTATTCCATGGTATATATGTGCCACATTTTCTTT
>CAUYLG010068357.1:0-49530 GCA_963573385.1 Cacajao melanocephalus | reverse complement strand
AACTATCCTAAATATATGTGCACCCAGTGCAGGAGCACCCAAATACATAAAACAAGTTCTTAATGACCTACAAAGAGACTTAGACTCCCACACAATAATAGTGGGAGACTTTAACACTCCACTGTCAGTATTAGACAGATCAACGAGACAGAAAGTCAACAAGGATATGCAGGACTTGAACGCAGATCTGAATGAAGCAAACCTAATAGACACTCCACCCCAAACTCACTGAATACACATTCTTCTCAGCACCACATTGCACTTACTCCAAAACTGACCACATAATTGGAAGTACATCACTCTTCAGCAAATGCAAAAGAATGGAAATCATAACAGTCTCTCAGACCACAGCGCAATCAAATTAGAATTTAGGATTAAGAAAAGCACTCAAAACTGCACAATCACATGGAAACTGAACAACTTGCTCCTGAATGATAAATGGATAAACAATGAAATGAAGGCAGAAATAAGAATGTTCTTCAAAACCAATGAGAAAGAACACACAATGTACCAGATCTATGGGACACATTTAAATCAGTGTCTAGAGGGAAATTTATAGCAATAAATGCCCACATGAGAAACAAGGAAAGATCTAAAATCGACACCCTATCATCAAAATTGAAAGAGCTTAGAGGAGCAAGACCAAAAAAACTCAAAAGCAAGCAGAAGACAAGAAATAACTGAGATTAGAGCAGAAATGAAGAAGATAGAGACACAAAAAAAATCCTTCAAAAAAATCAATAAATCCAAGAGCCGGTTTTTTGAAAAGATCAATAAAATAGTCCACTAGCTAGACTAATAAAAAAGAAAAGAGAGAAGAATTGAATAGATGCAATAAATAATGATAAAGGGGAGATCACCACCAATTCCTCGGAAGTACAAACTACCATCAGAGATTACTACAAACAGCTATATGCACATAAACCAGTAAATCTGGAAGAAACAGATAAATTCCTGGACACTTGCACCCTCCCAAGACTAACCCAGGAAGAACTTGAAACCCTGAATAGACCAATAACAAGGTATGAAGTTGAGGCAGCAATTAATAGCCTACCAACCAAAAAAGGTCCAGGTACAGACAGTTTCACAGCCGAATTCTACCAAATGTACAAAGAGGAGCTGGTACCATTCCTGTTGAAATTATTCCAAACAATACAAAAATAGGGAATCCTCTCTAACTCTTTCTATGAGATTAACATCATCCTAATACCAAAACCTGGCAGAGACACAACTAAAAAAGAAAACTGTAGGCCAATATCAATGATGAACATTGATGCAAAAATCTTCAATAAAATACTGGCAAACCGAATCCAACAGCATATCAGAAAGCTTATCCACCATGATCAGGTAGGCTTCATCCCGGGGATGCAAGGCTGGTTCAACATACACAAGTCTATAAATGTAATCCAACACATAAACAGAACCAAAGACAAAAACCACATGATTATCTCAATAGATGCAGTGAAGGCCTTCAACAAAATTCAACAGCCCTTTATGCTAAAAACTCTCAATAAACTAGGTATTGACAGAACGTATCTCAAAATAATAAAAGCTATTTATGACAGACCCACAGCCAATATCATACTGAATGGGAAAAAACTGGAAGCATTCCCTTTAAAAACTGGCACTAGACAAGGATGCCCTCTCTCACCACTTCTATTCAATGTAGTACTGGAAGTTCTAGCCAGAGCAATTAGGCAAGAAAGAAATAAAGGGCATTCAATTAGGAAAAGAAAAAGTCAAACTGCCACTATTTGCAGATGACATGATCATATATTTAGAAGACTCCATCATCTCAGCCCAAACCTCCTCAAGCTGATAAGGAACTTCAGCAAAGTCTCTGGATACAAAATTAATTGTAGAAATCACAAGCATTCCTATACACCAACAAGAGACAAACAGAGAACCAAATCATGAATGAACTCCCATTTACAATTGCTACAAAGAGAATGAAATACCTAGGAGTATAACTAATAAAGGATGTAAAACATCTCTTCAAGGAGAACTATAAACCACTGCTCAAGGAAATAAGAGAGGACACAAACAGATGGAAAAACATTCCATGCTCATGGTTAGGAAGAATCAAAATTGTGAAAATGGCCATATTGCCCAAAGTAATTTATAGATTCAATGCTATCCCCATCAAGCTACCAGTGACTTTCTTCATAGAACTGGAAAAAATTACTTTAAACTTCATATGGAACCAAAGGAGAGCCCGCATAGCCAAGACAATTCTAAACAAAAAGAACAAAGCTGGAGGCATCACTCTACCTGACTTCAAGCTGTACTATAAGGCTACAGTAATCAAAACAGCATGGTACTGGTACCAAAACAGAGAAACAGAAGAGAGGCCTAGGAAGCAATGTCACACATCTACAACCATCTGATCTTTGACAAAACTCACAAAAACAAGCAATGGGAAAAGGATTCCATGTTTAATAAATGGTGTTGGGAAAACTGGCTAGCCACATGCAGAAAGCAGAAACTGGATCCCCTTCCTGACACTTTACACTAAAATTAACTCCAGATGGATTAAAGACTTAAACATAAGACCTAATGCCATAAAAATCCTAGAAGAAAACCTAGGCAAAACCATTCAGGATATAGGCATAGTCAAGGACTTCATGACTAACACATCAAAAGCATTGACAGCAAAAGCCAAAATAGACAAATGGGATCTAATTAAACTCCAGCACAGCAGTTTCTCTGCACAGCAAAAGAAACAATCATTAGAGTGAATTGGCAACCAACAGAATGGGAAAACATTTTTGCAATCTACCCATCTGACAATGGGCTAATATCCAGAATCTACAAAGAACTAAAACAGATTTACAAGAAAAAAACAAACCCATTCAAAAGTGGGTGAAGGATATGAACAGACACTTTTTGAAAGAAGACATATAGGCAGCCAACAAACATATGAAAAAATGCACGTCATCATTGGTCATTAGAGAAATGCAAATCAAAACCACAGTGAGATACCATCTCATGCCAGCTAGAATGGCGATCTCTAAAAAATCTGGAGACAACACATGCTGAAGAGGATGTGGAGAAAAAGGAACACTTCTACACTGTTGGTGGGAGTGTAAATTAGTTCAACCATTATGGAAGACAGTGTGGCAATTCTTCAAGGATCTAGAAGTAGAAATTCCATTTGACCCAGCAATCCCATTACTGGGTATATACCCAAAGGATTATAAATCATTCTATTATAAAGACACATGCACACATATGTTCACTGAGGTGCTGTTTACAATAGCAAAGACCTGGAACCAACCCAAATGCCCATCAATGGTAGACTGGACAAATAAAATGTGGCACGTATACACCATGGAATACTATGCAGCCATAAAAAAAGACGAGTTCATGCCCTTTGTAGAGACATGGATGAATCTAGAAACCACCATTCTCAGCAAGCTGACACAAGAACTGAAAAACAAACACCAAATATTTTCACTCACAGGTAGGTGATGAACAATGAGAACACTTGGGTACAGGGAAGAGAAAAACACTCACTGGGCTAGGTGGGTGGGTGGAGAGGAGGGACAGCGGGGGAGGGGGCAGGGAGGATGGGAAGGGATAACACTGGGAGAAATGCCTGAAGTAGGTGACATGTGAGTTGGCGGGGGATGGAGACAGCAAACCACCATGGCATATATGTACCTATGCAACAGTCGTGCAGGATGCAGGATGTGCACATGTACACCAGAGACCAAAGTACAATTAAAAAAAAAAAGCTAACAGAAATTAGAAGTGACTGCTAATCAGTGGAGGGTTTCTTTTTGCAATGATGTGATTATGCAAGGTTACATAACCTGTGCATATACTAAAAAGCACTGAATTGTGACCATTAAATGGATGAATTGTATGATATGTGAATTGTGTTCAATAAAGCTGTTATTTTTGGCAAGATTTAAACAACAGACACTTATTTCTCAGTTATGGAGGCCGAGAATTCGAAGATCAAGATGCCAGTAGTTTTGGCTCCTGATGGGGGCTCTCTGCTTGGCTTGCAAATGGCCACCTTCTCACTGTGTTCTCATGTGGTAAAGAAAGAGAGCAAGCTTTAAAAAGCTATTATTTTTAAAAAGCTAACAGAGTAACTACAATATTATGATGGGTTAAAGGAGGCCACAGGCATTCCTGTAATTAAGAGAGAGAGACTATTTTCCTTGCCCTTGTGTCTGGGCTATTTTATGACTGCTTTGAATAATGGAGTATGTGAAAGTGATGCTATGCCAGTTCCAGGCCTAGTATTTAAGAGAGCTGACTTATTCCATCTTGGTCTCTTGGAGACTTCACTGCTATGTTAGAATTTTATCTTGAAGTGATTCCAGTGTAAGGAAACCTAAATTAGCCATGTGGAGAGAGAAAGAGAAAAAAGGTTGGTTGGCCAGTCCTCAGGTGTTACAACTTTCAACCATTCAAGCCATTTCACCAGCGGTTGAGGTCACAACATCATAAAACAGAGACAAGACACTCATGCCAGGCCATGCCATGCCATGCCTGAATCTATGACCTAAAAACATCTTGAGATATAATAATTGTTCTTCTAAGGTAATAAGCTCCTTGCATGTTTGATATGCAGCCACAAACAGAACAGACTGCAAAATAAACTGATGAAATATCCTATACATCCCAGCATAAGAACAAGAGAGTTTGAAACACTGAGAGTACCAAGATTCTAGGAGGAACAGCAGCTGTGCAGGAATAAATAAAGAGGATACAAACAGAATTCTGACAAATTCTAAGGGTCAAGAAACCCAGGAATTTCCAAAAAGCATTCATTCCCAAAGGAGGAGGTTTCCACTCAGGATGGAGTGTTTAAAAGACCAAACTTAACACAGCCATAACTTCAGGGAGACTTCGGGACGTCTTTAAGACTTCCTACTTACAGATTAGCACAAGGAGATCGCAAAACGGTCTGAGGGTGTTGGGACAGACTGGGCCCTCTGGGATCTCAAGAATATGCAAAGCCCTACAATGAAGAGAAATTGCTCAAAACAGAACACCACTTGTTCAGAATAAAAAACTCCTGGGTGTCAGAGGGACAGATGATTTAGATTCCAATGAAGGAGGAGAGTAGAAGAGGTGGGTCTCAGAGAGTATCAGAGATTCAGCTATGCTGATACATTTTTTTTAGGCATATCACAGTGAAACCTAAGAGGAAACCTGGAATTATGAAGCTAGAAAAGCAACCCTGACTTTCATTTCTGCTAAGCAAGCACTTGCTTCTAAAATACAGGACACTGCTTTTCACTTAAAATGAACAGTTAAAAAGATTGCAGCAAAAATCCAACTAAAAATATTGCAAGGTATCAAGGAGGAGAAAAAATCTAAATCATACACTAATAGAAAATACTTCACATCAGAAAAATACAGCAACAAAACAGAGTTCGGATCCAATATAACAAAAACAAAAAAAAAACTACCAAATTATATAAGCTGTTAAATAACAGATAAATCTAAATTTTAAAGTGCTGTCAATGTTGATGGACTTAGGGATCATTAAGCGACAGACGTAGATGAAAGGAAATGAGGATTACACTAGAACAAACCAATAAACAGAAATTAATATCACAGAATGTATCACTGTGAAACAGAGGGAGAGAAATGAATAATTTTTTAAGTTAGAGAAAATAATAAATATAACAAAAAGGCGAAAACAATCTAATATGGATACTCTAAAGAATTCATAAAAGAAATTGAATAAGTGGAACAAGAGAAATACTGGAAATATGTAATTCAAGGAAACATTTCTGAAATAAAAGAATTACATATTTAAAGGATATACAACAGGAAACTAATATATAATTTTATTTATTTTTCTTTTTTTGAGATGGAGTCTCACTCTGTTGCCCAAGATGGAATGCTGTGGCATGATCATGGCTCACTGCAGCCTTCATCTCCTATGCTCAAGTAATCCTCCCACCTCAGCTTCCCAAGTGGGTCCACAGGCATGCACCACCATACCAGACTAATTTTTATTATTTGTTGAGACAAGGTCTCACTATGTTGCCTAGGCTGGTCTCAAACTTGCGGGCTCAAGCAATCCTCCCACCTAGGCCTCCCAAAGTGCTGTGTTGATAGGCATGAGCCACCATGTACAACCAAATATAAATTTTAGAAATGAAGAATAGTTAAAAATTTTAAACTTAATAAATGGGTTCAAAAGCAGAACAGAAAAGGCAGAGAAAAGAATCAACAAACCGGAAGATAAAACAATACAAATTACCTAATCTGAGTAACAAAAAGTACTTTTAAAAAGTGACATTCAGGGACCTGTGGAGCTATAATAAAATACTTAACACTCAAGAAATTGTAATCTCAGAAGAACAGGAGAAAGAGGATGAGGTTTAAAAGTTACTCAAGGAGATAATGGCTGAACACTTTTCAAATGTTGCAAAACACATAAACCTATAATTAAAGAAGCCAAGTGATGAAAAATAGAAGATATTTAAAGAAATTCACATGAAAAGACAAAGTGAATCTTCTGAAAGGCAAATTTAAAAAATTCTTGAAAGCTGCAGAAGAGAAATGATTCCTTTTCTATTGGACAAAAACATTTAAATGACAGTGGATTTTTTTTTCTTACAAATCATGAAAGCCAGAATGAAGTAGCACATTTTTCAAATACTTAAAGAAATGAATTTCCAACCCAGAATTCTATACCTGATGAAAATAGCTTTCAGGAGTGAAAAAGAAATCAAAACATCCTCAGATGAAGAATTATTACTAGAATAATTTATCACCAGTATACCTACCTTAAAAGAGTTACTAAGGAAAGTTGAATTTATAATTTTAAAATTCCCCCAAAAAGGAATATTCAAGTCCACTTGATTTCCATCTATAATTCAGACAAATGTTTAAAAAATTCTACACAATCTCTTCCAGAAAATGGAGGAAGAAGGTATGCTTTTCAATTAAGTTTATGAAGTTAATACTACCAAAACGCAAATCAGCAAAGGATTTTAAACAATGAATTGACATATTGATTTATACAGTTAAAAAATAATAACTTGGGTGAAAATAATTTAGCAGAGGCCAGGCGTGGTGGCTCACACCTATAATCCCAGCACTTTGGGAGGCCGAGGCAGGTGGATCACATAGGTCAAGAGATCGAGACCATCCTGGTCAACATGGTGAAACCCCATCTCTACTGAAAATACAAAAAAAATTAGCTGGGCATGGTGGTGCGCACCTGTAGTCCCAGCTACTCGGGAGGCTGAGGCAGTGAGTCAGGAGAATTGCTTGAACCCAGGAGGAGGAGGTTGCAGTGAGCCAAGATAGGGCCATTGCACTCCAGCCTGGGTAACAAGAGTGAAACTCTGTCTCAAAAAAAAATAATAATAATAATTTAGCAGAATTGGTGAGAGAGGGATCCATATAAAAGGCAGGTAATTCAATTAAAAAGGAAGTATATGGGTCCAAGAAACAGATTGCGAAGGTCAGAATTATGGCTGTTGATAGATACGGATAGAAGAGAACAGATCAAAAGAGACTTGAGAGGAAGAAGTCATGAAATTTGGAGAATTGCCATTAATGGGAATTGGAAATAGAGGAGTAGGAATCGTTTTGTAATGAAAATAGTAAGTTCACATTTGACACTCTGTGGACACTCTAATGGTAATGAACTAACAACCCTCAGTCTCAGGAGACAGATACGTATTCTGGAGACTTCAATATATTAGCAGTATTTAAAGCCATAGAGGCAGATTGAATTCACTCAACAATCCTATGCAGAGGGCTGGGTGTGGTGGTTCACACCTGCAATTCCAGAACTTTGGGAGGCTGAGGCAGGAGAACTGCTTCAGGTCAGGAGCTTACAACCTGTTGGCCAGGAGCTGGGCAACACAGGGAGATGCCATCTCTAAAAAAAAAGAAAATTAGGCAGGAATGGTAGCTCACTCTGTAGTCCTAGTTACTCTGGAGGCTGAGGCAGGAGGATCACTAGAGCTGAAGAATTCAAGGCTGCAATGAGCTGACTGTCTATTGCACTGCAGCCTGGGCAACAGAGAGAGACCCTGTTTTTACAGAAAAAAAAATTAAAATAATTTTTTAAATAAATAAAAAGTAAGAATCCTATGCAGAGTAAAAACAGATTTTAAAAAAAAAAATCTGTTTTTAGAACATTTACTCAAGCAGCACCTTCAGGATTTTGACATCTAGCATACCATATCACCCAGACTACTGAATATTTAATAATTTTCTTGAACTCACATATCTTTTATTAAAGCTTATTTTAAAACAAAACCTTGGCCGGGCGCAGTGGCTCACACCTGTAATTCTAGCACTTTGGGAGGCCGAGGTGGGTGGATCACCTGAGGTCAGGAGTTCAAGACCAGCCTGGCCATCATGGGAAAACCCCATCTTACTATATATATACATATATACATATATATATATATATATGTATATATATATACACACATATATATACACACATATATGTGTGTGTGTATATATATATGTGTGTATATATATAAACCAAAACCTTACATCACCACTGTAAAATCAAACCAATGTTACCTGGCATAATAAGTGGGAAATGACCATAAAAGTAAATGTGGTTCTCAGAGACCATCTCACGCCAGTTAGAATGGCAATAATTAAAAAATCTGGAGACAACAGATACTGGAGAGGATGTGGAGAAATAGTAACACTTTTACACTGTCGGTGGGAGTATAATTTAGTTCAACCATTGTGGAAGACAGTGTGACAATTCCTCAAGGATCAAGAAACAGAAATTCTATTTGGCCCAGCAATCCCGTTACTAGGTATATATCCAAAGGATTATAAATCATTCTATTATAAAGACACATGTACACATATGTTCATCACGGCACTGTTTACAATAGCGAAGACCTGGAATCAACCCAAATGCCTATCAATGATAGACTGGACAAGGAAAATGTGGCACATATACACCATGGAATACCATGCAGCCATAAAAAATGAGTTTGTGTCCTTTGTAGGGACATGGATGAATCTGGAAACCATCATTCTCAGCAAACTGTCACAAGAACAGAAAATCAAACGCCACATGTTCTCACTCATAGGTGGGTGTTGAACAATGAGAACACGTGGACACAGGGAGGGGAGCATCACACACCGGGGTCTGTGGGGGTGGCTAAAGGAGGGACAGTGGGGGGTGAGGAGGTTGAGGAGGGATAACATGGGGAGAAATGCCAGTTATAGGTGAAGGGGGGATGGAGGCAGCAAATCACTTTGCCATATTTGTAGCTATGCAACAATTCTGCATGATCTGCACATATACCCCAGAACCTCAAGTACAATACAATAAATAAATAAAACTTTTCAATAATCATTAAAAAAAAAGTAAATGTCTTTCTAACTGTTTATATTTTAATCCAGTATTACTACCTGTGATATTCCAGTGCCTGCTTCAGCTCCTGGGAGCTGTTCCCTTTGTTAAAATAAAGCGTTTTTTTAAGAAAGGCTTACCACAACCTTATATAATAAGACAAACTTTCCACAGTGTAAAATAGTAAGAATTATAAATAATTTAAAAGGAAATACAATTGAATTTTCACTATGTGATTAGATATAATTTAACCCCTGTGATACTGGATATTATTTTATGCCCTGTTTGTGAGCCACTGAGCTACCTTTGGAATGTGACCCCCAATTTGGGAAAATATGGCTTTGCAGGAAAGACAAAGGAAGAGGGTCAGAAATGTACTCAGAGTGTCAGAGAGGGTCAGAGTTCCAAGGTGGACTACAGTAAAGGAAGAGAAATTAATCAGTAGACACAGAATCAACAGGGTCAAGTAATATGGAATAGTGTCAAATAGTATGGAAAGGTTAGATCTGGGGATTGATAGAGGCACATTCAGAATAGCTCTCAAGAATCCAGATGATGATTAAAGAAACAAGTAAACACCCACTTGCTCCTGAGCTATAGCTTAAGAAACTGAGTGAAGCTAAAAGATCTTACCGTTGCTCCCCATAAGGTAACCAGTTTGAACCTACACCTAGCATTAGCTCTCCTCCAGCATCTCTTCCTCTCCTCTCTGTCTCCATCCTAAGCCCATCATCCTCTTGCTATGCCTGATGCTTTAGTATAGAAGTATGCCAACAGCATGTAGTGTAGGACCCGTCACTTGTGGGGACCATGTGCAACTGACCACATTCTCCCACTCAGCAATGTCTCTTGCCAATAAAAGCTTTGTGCCCAGACTAATCACCTTTCAGAAGAAGTCAAAAGCAAGGCAGTCAGCATAAGATGTGGCAGTGGAATGAAAAATCATTTAGGAAATAATAAAAAAAAAAAATACAGGAGCTTTAACTTGCTATGACTCCGCAGTGCTCTACTTACTTTCAAATAAATGTGAGCCTTAAATCATTATGCAGACTCTGTGATGAGTATGCACTGCATAAAAAATGTTAGCTTCCTTTACTCTTCCAAAATGTGATTGATCATCTTCCATTCCATCAGCACTGCACACCTGACTCATTTTAATGTGGTCAAAAATAGTTTTTATTTGCAACGTATGATCAACAACTTACACTTTGAGGAAACAATGTTTATTTAGCAAATCTGAAGGTCTTCGCTTGCATTTTTTCCCTTTTTTTCACTAATCTCTGACAAAATGATACGTTTTAACTTTTCCTTATTTCAAAACCCATGAAACCTTATATGTCACCTACATTAAACATACACAATTTCCTTTTAAATTTATTCACATAACTAGTTTAGAAAGTCTTACGTACAATCTGAGAAGTTATAACTTCTTCCACTCAATAGTTTTCATTCTAAATAGCTTTAGTATTTTTAAGCCTCATTCCCACTGAAAATCATCCTCAAGTTAATGATATAAAATAGATGATAAACAGATGTGAAGAGAGCAACTCAAATTCTATACAACATTATATCTCCCCAATGTCCAAATTTCAATTTTAAACTTAAACACAAATTTAGACAACTATTTTCATAAAGACTTGAACACTGTGCATAATCAACAGAGAAAAAAAATTTTGTTTCACCAAACTACAATAAAGGATCAGACTACCGTGAACATTTGCATTGAAATGAAAATGCAATGTTCGTTCCAATATAGAGCAGAATTTCCAAACTGTTGTACAACTTATATATTCTATGATGTTTTTGTAATCTAAAGTAAACTAAGACCAACAAGCACAAAGTTAGAATATTTTTAAGTAATAAAAGAAGTGTTAAAAGAAACTTGGAATCACCACTCTCCTGAATGGCTCCAAGAAAGAAAGGGGGGAAGACGAAGAAGGAGAGGCAAAAATAAGGAAGGAAGGAAGGAAGGAAGGAAGGAAGGAAGGAAGGAAGGGAGGGAGGGAGGGAGGGAGGGAGGGAGGGAGGAAGGCTGAGAAGAAAGGGAGAGAGAGAAGCAGGGAGGAAGAGGTGGGGACAAACAAGGAGGGAGGGAGACTTCAAACTGTGACTTTGTCATTTAGCTGTATATGTGTTCCTTCCTCAACACTGCCTTTTGTCTGCAAATGAATTCTTAATTATCCTATAAAACAAGGGTCAGCAAACTATGGCACACAGGCCAAATTCAGCCTGCTCTCTATTTGGTATAATAACATTTTACTGAAATATAACCCCATTCATATATTTACACAGTAGAGTTAAGTAACTGCAACAAAAAATGCATAGCCTGCAAAGCCTAAAATATCTATCTGGCTGTTTGCAAAAGAAGTTTAACAGCTCCTGCTCTAAAACATTACCCAAATGGCATTTCATCCCCTACAAAATTTTCCTCTTATTAATATTATAGTCCTGCATTTTCTGACTCACACAAGATGGCCATATTATTTGCATTGCACTATCACAGTATTATAGGTTCTGGGGTGAAGGAATTATATGTATCTTCTCCCTACACTGTGAGCTGCTCAGGAGCAGAGGCTCTGTCATTTTAATGTCACCTACCTCTGGCCCAATACCTGTCATGGATAAAAAGCTCAATTAATATTTGTGTATGAATAGCATAACCTTTTGCTTGATGGAAAAAAAAATCATAGTACCTCCAGTATTAAAAGAAACATATTACCATGTTGTGATAAGTCATTCTCAGGCTGTGACTGAGAAATAGGCTCAAAATTAGTAGATGACATGATTTTCACAGCTGTTTAGTTTTAGTTTTAGTTTCCAGAGTGGCTTATTTGGTTCGGATTCCAGAAGCAGATTCTGAAAAGAAGGTGTGTGGGAAATGTACTGGGTACTGTTCTAGGGAAATATCATCTGTGATGGAGTAAATGTGGTAGGAATGGGCAGAAGTGGAATTGCAATGCAGTTGCCACCAAGGCCTTGGCCAATCCCATACAGAACTTTGGAACTAGGAGGGTCCTGCAGAGTTTTCCAGGATTGAGGCAAAAAACTAGGCCTCTGCATCCCTGTCTAGAGCAATCACTGGTTATGGATACATCTGGGAGGGATTGCATAGAAGAGTGGTCTGCATAGAAGCAGTTTCCTTCTGCCAATGAAGCTGAAAGCAACTCCTTCTGGAGGAAGATCCAGCTGTGAGCCATCAGCAGGCAACAGCTTAGTAATGTGTGCATGCCTATGTTGGCTCTGAAGAGAAATCTGAGAGGGGGCCTACAGCAGCCAGCATCACAAGGTGGAGACACTCCCTCAGAAGCTCATACCTCAGAATGTATGAGAATAATATAGAACCTCAGACCCCACCAGTGATCTTTCTAAAATAGGCTAAATATACACAAAAGCATCGACAGGGTCCAAACCCATGGAATCAGTTCACCAGCCTCTGTGGCTGTCAATCTGTTATAATCTGTCCCTTCAGTCACTTAGTAAAATTACTGCAGACAGGAGAAATTGCCTCCTATTGAACTATGGGAAATCACAATTGGTAATAGTCTTTTAGGCCAAATTGTGAGATTTCTTATAACGTGCACAGCCTAAAGCTGATTGGTCCACTTAGAATTAGGAAGCCTAGCAGGAATGATTAAAAACCATCCATTCAGAAAGCGTTCCCAGACTCATCACCATCTGGTCAGATCTAATTATTAAACAGGCAAGGAAACTCCCACTGGAGACACTGCAGGGATAATTCTTCTGAGGCTGCCATTTAGCATTTGTAACGGCAGCAGGGAATAAGTGTGATGTACGACAGGCACTGTATGCCAGGTACCCGCACATCATGCTGCACTCCAGTTGCTCATCTTTCATCAAGTGCAGAGATAAGGAGATGCATGGTGATATTTTAAAGTGCTTCAATGATAAAAAGAGTGGAAGATATATACTTTTGAAAAAAGAAAGAAAACAAAAAAATATATATGCTGACTGCAGAGCAGCGTGCCTGCCTCATTCCACACTGGTCAGCAGCCTCCGCTCTCCAACTAGGAACACAAATGGCACTTTTCAAACATCCCAGATGCTTCCCTGCATGCAAGACTTTCTAACCAATTTTTCAAACTAAGTACAACCCTGAAATGTGGCTGCTTTCTCAATCTGTTCTGAAACAGTGTCAGCGGTTTTGATTTCTTCCAGTAGGTTTAGGATCCTCACAGAACACCGCTACATATAAAAGCTAGAGAGAAATAGAAAGGAGAAAGTAGGTTTTGCCAGGGTGCTAACTCTACTGAACTCACATAAAAGGAGAGGAGACCTGCTGTGATGACACTGTTGATTAGAAAAAAAAAAAGTCATATCAACAAGACTCACCAAGAAATCCCAACTGTGACTCAGAAAGCTTCTAGAAGTTGACATTATATTCTGGTAAAAAGTGAAAAGCCTCAATTACATCTACATTATTGAGACTGAACATAAACATAAAGATAACTAGATAAGTCAAAAAGATTCCCTGGGCTTTGCCAACATTCAGTGATTTTATCCCAGACATTTAGTAAATTATAAGCAAGAGGACACATGAAATAGGCTAATCTGACAGTTCTTAGGCATTGATTTGCAGTCATGAATGGTACACAGATAATCTTCCTATTCAAAGTTTTTCAATAAAATTCAAGGGTCAGAAGTTGGAAAAGAATTGGCCATCTGCTGTAGCTTTCTTCCAAAACTTGGCTAGTGACTCAAAGACTTCCCAAATGTAACTACAGCAACCTCACTGCAGTACAGCTGTCATCAGCAAAGCTAACTACGCTCATGGCTTTGGAATCAAATCCTCTTTACCTGATGTGTAATTTGTCTCAAACACTTTTTTCATTATGTTAAGAACTCTTACTCTGCAGACCAAGTCTATCTTGCATGTGACAAACATGTTTTAAACCAGTGGTTCTCAAACAGGGGTGATTTGTCCCC
Organism: Cacajao melanocephalus; assembly: GCA_963573385.1. Classification (NCBI taxonomy): domain Eukaryota; kingdom Metazoa; phylum Chordata; class Mammalia; order Primates; family Pitheciidae; genus Cacajao; species Cacajao melanocephalus. The sequence goes on along the minus strand of CAUYLG010068357.1, from coordinate 35,261 downwards.
TTGGGACATTCAGCAATGTCTGGACTCAACTAGAGTGTGGGGGAATGTTAATATCATCTAGGGCAGGGGTGTTCAATCTTTTAGCTTCCCTGGGCCACACTGAAAGAACTGTCTTGGGCCACACATAAAATACACTAGCACTAACAATAGCTCATGAGCTTTAAAAAAAAAATTAGAAAACATCTCATAATATTTTAAGAAAGTTTATGAATTTGTTTTGAGCCACATTCAAAGCCTGTGGGCTGCAGGTTGGACAAGCCTGATCTAGTGGGTAGAGGTCAAGAATGCTATTAATCATTCTAAAATGCATAGAGCAGCCTTTTTCCCTCAAAAAAATCCGTTATGTCAAGGTTGAGAAATTCTGATTTAGATCTTGCTCAGGTTAAGAATATGGAAGCCCTGCGGAAGAAAATGCCGCAAAACAGTTGTGTGCAATATGCACATTAAGTATATGCAGTATGCACATGAAGGGCAACAGAGCTTTGCTTCACTGGAAATCTACTGACAAGATCTACTTTAAAATCTTGTACTGTCCATCAGGCTTTGCATCAGTCTATAAAGCAGAATAATAATACATTCTGCTTTTTCTGATTCCCACCCAGGATTTTGACTCTTCAAAGACAGGAGCAATTTCACTTCATCCTCAGCTTAGTGACTGGGTAATATTGACTGTTTTGCCTTGTTGCACAAGATGTTTACAAATGGAAAAGTACAGAAAACTTTTAACCATAAAAAGTGTGCCCATATGTTTAGTGAAGAGGACACTCCAATCCAAGATTTACGAAATTAATAATGCATGCCATTCCCCACCCTTCCTTATTTGGAGAGTTATTTCATTATGAATTCAACCTTTTAAACCTAAACCCATGCCTCTATTTATCTGTTATTAGATATTTCTCCATAAATTCATAATAACCATATTTTAACTCATCTGTTTGCTAAAAGATTGCTATCTTTTCAATACATTTTCCTCTTCCACTATTGTCTGCTGACCAGATCAAGCATTTACACCTTCTTTCTCGAATCACTCCTATTAAGTCCGTTAGGTTCTATAGGTTTTTGCTTTGAATTATCTCTTCTACTCTCCCTTCCACCTTATTTATAACATCATACTCCACTTCTAGGTCTCCCAGAGCCCTTTTTCATGTGTTCCTGCTGACTTGAGGCTTTCCTTTTCCTTCCTACACCATCCCAACTGCATCTTGTGTATAATAGTCATCTTCATCAAACCTCACTCATTTTAATCCATTTGTGTTATATTTATTTAACACTTAAGGAGACACAGCAATGTAGTAGATTGAATAGGTTCTCACAGAAATTCATGTCCACCCAGAACCTCAGAATGTGACTTATTGTAAAATAGAGTCTTTTTAGATGTAATTTGTTTGTACTAGATTAGTGTGAGCCCTAAATCCAATGACTGTTATCCTTATATGAAGGTGAGGAGACACCCAGAGAAAAAAAGGCAGTGTAAAGATACGGGCGGAGATTAGAGCTATGTGTCTACAAGCCAAAGAATGCTAAGAATTGCCAGCAAACACCAGAAGCTAGATGAGTGGCATGGCATGATTTCTTAGAGCCTCGAAGATGAGTAAACCTTGCCAGTGTCGATGCCTTGATTTTTGGACTTCTTGCCTTCTACGTTGTGAGAGGGTAAATTTCAGTTGTTTTCAACCATTGAGTTTGTGTTAATTAGTTATGGTAGTTCTAGAAAACTATTACAGTAGTCATAACAAAATGCTTCACAAACCTCCAACTACAGGTAGCATAATTGTCCAAAGACCCCAGCTGCTGCTCTGATACCCGCTGTGGCATTTCTCTAAGACCATGTTTCCCATAGGCTGCTTCCTGCCAGTGACTAAGTGCAGCATCCATACAAAGCAGGACAATTCCTGGGAGTCACATACTACTTTTTTGGCCAGTTCAACTCCAAGACTCTTCCACAGGCTTGCTACGCTATTTTAGACTGAATACTGCCTGGGATGCTGTCAGCCACCTTCTTTTCCTCTCCTCTTTTGGAATAATTCTACCTCCTGGTCTGATGGTCCTCTAATCTTCCCCAACTCCCTTCCTAATGTTTCTCATAAGTGTCCCCTTAATAAAATCCATACATATCAAATTGTACCTTGATGTCTACCTCCTGGAAAACCCAAACTAGCCCAGAAGAGAATGACAGAAACTGGTTTCTATTTTAAAAACAGAAAACAGATTGCTCTGTCTGGTTTGTGGAACGTAAATTCGAATTTGGCAAGATTGAAATGGAAAGACCAAATACAAAGCTAACGCAGCAGCCAAAGGAGAGAGGCTTGTGGCCTGCAGCATACTAGTGATAGCAGTAGTTACAGTGGTCAGATTCCAGATATACTTTGGCAGTAAAACTTATCAAACTTGGTGATGGATTTATGTGAGGGTGTAGGAAGAATTGATATCAAGTTGATACCTTAATTTCTAGCAAGAGAAAATGCAAAGGTGTCAGTGACATTCAATGAAATAGAGAATGCTGGAATAGTAAATCTAAAACTAAAAAATTAAAATTTTAGTTTCATATATGTTAAGATCAAAATTATTTGCAGATATCTAAACAGATGTCAAAGAGAGAACTGAGTCTTTTGTTATGAAGTTCAAAAGAGTAGACCAAACTTCTACATGAAGTTGGCAGATATAAGAATACAGTGTTTAAAGCAGAGGAGGTAATTCAACTCTTATAGGAAATAATGTAGAGCTAGCAACAAAAGGGCAGTCATCACGCCTTCCAAAATGTAACAGTCAAGACCAGATAGGGAAGTGGACAGTAGAGACTGAGGCATAACGACAACAGGAGTAGGAGGCAAGTGTGAATATGGTGTCCATATAAAGGGAAGGGAAGAGTGCATTTTGAGAATGAGTGGAGGGTCCACTGGTCAAATACTGTTGCAAATACAAGAAAGATAGTTTAAAACTGTCCACTGGCTTTGGAGACAGGGAATCTTTGGTAATCTTCATGTTGGTGGAGTGGTCACAATGGAAGCAAGATGGGAGGGGTGCGAGAACAGAATAGGACTTCAGGTCAAGTTGACTGTCCATCTGTAAACCTCTATGCCCCAGACACACACCACTGATAGAAAAGCTTGCATTTATAATGAAAAGATATAGCCAAGGAGATTTCCACTGTGTTTGGTATTTTTGAACGTATACCTTAAGCACTTTCCCGTAGCCACTTATCAATGTTTTCTTTTCATATTTATAACCATAATAAAAAAGACAAACTTTTGTGTAGGCCAGAAGGCTAACAGAAACACACAACAATAATGGAAGCTAAAACACTGTTTCTGGATAAGGAGTCAGAAGAGACAAAGGCAGAGCAGAGGTATCAGCCCTCTGTGTTGTGTCAGGTGCCACATCGTGAGCTCTTGGAAATGAAGGTATTCACTACTTGCAGGCAGGACAACTATTTGGCATTTATTGGAATGAACATATCACCTTCTGAAATACTGAAATACTTCTGTACTGTTTGGTAAATAGTCTCTATTCCAATACCCCCACAAATCATTGTTTTAAGCATTAAAGTATATTAACATTCAATGTACAAATTCTTAGATTATCACAATCATCATCACCATCTCTTCTCTCTGAACTTCTTTTCCATTTTACTACAATCTTTAGTCCTTCCTGGTAAAACCCAACTCCCTCATTTTCTTTCCAATACCATTGTTATAACCTCTTCAGTGTCATTAGAGACAACATTATTCATAATATTTGGGCTACTGGTGATCACTGCCCAGAAACTCAGTCTCTACTGTCGCTTCAGTAAAAGCCTGATGACTCTTATTTAAGAGAAAATAGGAAAGTTCTAGACATTAGAAAGGCTATCAGTCTATTGTAGCCTAAAGGAATACTATTCAAGTTTAAAGTCAATGAAAGCCTTAAAAGGTTAATATGGTATTCGAAGTGCAACCACTCAATATAATTGTGTCTTACTCTTTACAGATAAAAGACTAGAAACAAAAACGTAATACAAAGTTTACTGGGATATGACATGGCATTTATTGCAGGTAATAAAAAGGGATTTTAAGAAAAATTGCATATTTTGTATCTATGGGAAATCTACAAGCACATATCTCCAAGTCAACATTAACATTGAAGTCCACGTGGTCAGAGACTAGCACACAAGCATACCAGAAATGATTTTGGGAGCGCTCTCCCAGATAAAAACCACAGCAAAGAAGCATCAAAGCAGTATCATTGTGAACTCTACTTCAATTCTTTAACGTACCACCTAAGCTTGGATGGTTTGGAGGTCCATACAAAGGTACTGGTTATGCTGACCCACATCAAGAGCACTGGATATTTTTGCTGGCAGTAGTGAAGTATTTACAGACACATTACATGTTGCAGAAACATTCCAGCTACCTGAAGAAAGGGCTTGCATACTAAAGAGGAGAAAAATAAAACAGAACATGTTTTGATATAAATAACTATGCCTTAATACAATACCAAGGGCCATGTAGCTTTCTGGCCAAGGTTTAAGATGGCAGTGCAGGCCATCTACACCCGGCAGAAGCATAAATCTTCAGAATATTCAAAAGGCATATGTCCTGTTTTCAGTATATGTAATAGGGGACAAGGTTTTTTCCCGGACCTCCAGGTGCAGCTAGGCTGCCAACAAGTCAGAATAATAAGTAGGCTAACCCCACACATGCCCTGCTCTCTGTACCCCAAGCAGGCATTATACATGTCAGAGTATAAATTACTTACAGTGGTTTCCAAAGGCTCTGGAAAGTTAATGTATATCCTTGAAAAAAAGAGAAACGCTACAGCAAATATTATAGAAAATAGGGGCTAAGTAAAGGTATATTCTAAGTAGAAAATGTTGCTCTGGTTAAAACATACACACACAAACGCATTCTTGCCATCACCAAGTGAAACATCAGATGCTAATTATTCAATTCTCTATTCCTTCCTAGTCACTTCAAAATCTAAGGACATGAATAGCAATGTTTAAATGTCAGCATTGAATCTAGACAACGGCTCAAGGCCTCATTATTTTAACATATCTTCACTGAGTGATAACAGACACTAAGAAATACATAATTAGATAATTACCTTGTATTGGCTCCATCTTTTTAAGGAATCCAAGAATACTAAAAACTTTGAAAGATCAAGGACGTAGCAAATTTAACTCTTCAGTGAAATGCAAGTGTAAAATAGCACTGCAGTAATGCTGACATTCTGGCTTATGGAGGAGGGTAGGGAAGGAAGGAAACCAATCAACCATATTAACCAACAAATCAGTGACCAGAACATTTTCCACGGAAAGTAATAAAAAATCTGATCATTTGAAGCTTAAATGATAAAGCTATTCCATTTCCTTGTGTAACAAAATATTTGAAGTAGTAATTCCTGAAGTGGCTCAATAGTGCAACTATACCAGACCACTGGACTGTGAGACTGATTTGCTCAGCCTTTTAATAGCCGCAAGGTGCCTGGGGCCTTCACCCAGCAAGCCCCATTGAGAGCTGAGGCGTGAGTAGATGAAGTACCTAAGGGAGCACTAAGACAGGGAAAATACCTTGCATGACGGCATCCAAGGCAGGAAGAGAGAAAAGACACAAGAGTGTCTTCCCTTCATACAACTCTCTCTTATCAGGAAGAAAAGTATCTTCCAGAATTCCTCCCAGCAGATTTCCAATTACTTCTCACTTGTTAAAACTAAATCGTATTTTCATATTGAGACAAATCAATGCCTAAGTGAACGGTATTGCCATATTGGATTAGAAAAACCAGCCCCACTTCCGAGGGCTTGGTAATTGAGGTCTAAATAAAATCAGAGTATTGCTAGCAAAGAAAAAGGGAGTATGTTAGCAGACAACAAGCAGTGTTGGCCACAACTCTACATTTTATACTAGAGGTCAAAATATTTGTCTCTATTGGATGTTTCAAATAAAGTAGTACCTTTTTCTTTCCAAATGCAGAGTTTCAACTTTATAAATGTAAGCAGAAGCTCTCTGGATGACCTCCTTGCCGGTATAATGAAGGACTAGGAAGCAGGTGCTTGTATGCTTTCCAAGGAATTTAGACCCCACTCACATGAGACTCCATAGATTACAATCATCACTGAACTTCCCTCAAAGCAAATAATTAATGCAGTCTCCAGAACATAGAGCTATTGCAGAAAAAAAATGGCTAAATAGAGAAAATGCATATTACTGGCTGCCACTTCTGTGCAGTTTTCCAGCTCTACGTACAAGTCATTGCAATAATCTGATCAAAAGATATCAAAAGTAACTGCAGCAAAGAATTTCTGTGCTGGCAAGTTAAACACTGATTATTCCCCAAAATGGAATGGCCAGTTTAGATCATATCACAAAACTAATAAACATTATCTCCTTGAACTCGAAAGGACCCAGAAATAGCTTAAGACATAACCAATTTACTCTATTCTTTGTTACTGTGATTCTTTCTTATTTCAACTTGGATGCTTTGCTAGAATTAGTATTATGAGAGTACAGTGTCATTTACAGCAGGTCCTTCAGTTGTATATCTGAAATTCTAAGTACAGTTCTGATCTCTCTATATTGTGAGCTAATTCATTCCACGTCATTGATGGAGGGAGAAGCATTTTATGTGTCTGAGATAACAGATAAATGAAAGAATTCTTCACAGACTATTGAGAACACAGAAAGGTAAACAATTACAAAGTGGTGTGCAAGAAGAAACAATCTGGAAAAAAGGGAGCAAGTCACACGTGATGTGGTAAAGCAGTGCAGTGTACTCAGGGTGGGCTTCAGAGGCAGGCAGATGGTTGTTCAGATCTATCTAGGGCCACTTGCTAGCTATGTGACATTGCTTTCTCTCCCTAAAACACAGAAAAATGTGTTAATACTACCAGGGAGTTTTTTTGGTTTTGTTTCTGTTTTCTGACAGAGTCTCCCTCTGTCACCAGGCACCAGGCTGGAGTGCAGTGGCGCGATCTCGGCTCACCGCAACCTCCGCCTTCCAGGTTCAAGCAATTCTCCTGCCTCAGCCTCCCTAGTAGCTGGGACTATAGGTGTGCACCACCACACCCAGCTAATTTTTGTATTTTTTTTTTTTTAGTAGAGACGGGGTTTCACCATGTTGGCCAGGATGGTCTTGATCTCTTGACATCCTGATCTCCCTGTCTCAGCCTCCCAAAGTGCTGGGACTACAGGCATGAGCCACCATGCTCAGCCACCAGGGAGGTTTTAAGCATTAAATGAGATGAAAACTGCAAGTGCATGGCACAGTGTCCTACACAGGAAAAGTCAAATAAATGCTTTTCCCTTCGCCTTCTTATTCCTCTCCCTTCCCCAGGGAGAGACCAGGTCAGATCATTCTGGAGGGCAGAAAGCTTCAGGATGGAGCACAGTGGACCAGGGTTCAACTACCAGAGATCAGTGCTTAAAATGTTTCAGTAAATTCAAACTGAGGTCAGAAGGAAGAGTTGGGAAATAAGCATTGCCTATTTTCTTTGTTCACAATTAATTTCACAATGTTTTATTTTTTTAACATGTTCATTGTGATATTATTGATATGTGCAATGCATGTTTAATATGTACAATTTGATGAGTTTGAACATAAGTGAACAACCATGATACCATCACTATAATCAAGGTAAACAGACATATTCACCAACTTCCAAGTTGCCTTGTGTCCCTTCGCTTTTTTGTTTTTTTTCTTTGGGAGAAGGTATTGTCTGTTTTTGGTAAAGACACTTCACATGAGATCTATCCTCTTAACAAATTTTGAAGTGCACAATACCATATTGTTAACTATGGGCACTATACTGGGCAGCAGACCTCTAGAACTCAACTAGCATAACTGAAACTTCATACCTAATAAGCAACTCCCTGTTTACCTTAGCCCCTGGCAGCCAGGGGCTAGAGTGGGCTTTGCTTCTATGAGTTTGACGGTTGGAACTCATACAAGTGAAACTGTGCAGTATTTGTCCTTTTGTGACTAGCTTATTTCACTTAGCATAATGTCTTTCATGTCCAGCCATGTAGTCCCAAATGGGAGGACTTCTTTCTTTTTTAAGGCTGAGTAATATTCTATTGTATATATAAACCACATTTTCTTTATCCAGATACTTAAAGAGCTGGAGTGAGGAACCATAGGCCCCTGTGTTTGCCGATTGGTTTTGCTCAAAAGTAAAACTTTTCGTACACCTTCAGCACAGGAGGTAGTTTTAGAACTTGGAGCAAGTGGCCCACCAAAGTTATGCCCCCACCCACCACAGAGAATGGCAGACTGGGTTGCTATCTTCTTTCATGATTACACTTCTAAGGGATGGCTCCTAGGTCCTAAAGACTGTCCTCTGTCATAAAACAGGCTAGCCGCTTTTAAAAATACTTATATATCAAAAGGGCAGAGTAAGAATTTGTAAGTACAAATTTTCTAAAGTAAACTCTCTAAAAAGGAAGGAGAGGTCCTTCTGCAGTTAGGCCATCAGGATTCTGTCAGGGCTGGGGTGGCAGGAGGGTCAGAGTCCTAAAAGGATAAGGAAATCTGCCTAAAATTTATGAAAGTGGAGGAAAATGTTACAGTCACTTTAGTCAGTAAGGGCCAACATTTTTAATTTTGATGAAGTCTACATTATCAATAATTATCCTATATGGCTTATGCTGTCTGTATCTTGTCCAAAAAACAAAATGAAACAAAAAAATTGTGTTTATCCTAAGGTCACAAAGATTGTCTTCTATCTTTTTGCTGGGCATATAACAGTTTTAGGTCTGGTATTCAACTTGCTGATCCCTTTGTAATTAATTTTGTTATGTAGTATACAATAAGCATTAACTTTTTTTCTTTTCATATGCCTATTCTAATGTGTGCATACTAGTTATAGGGGGAAAAAAGCTACCCTTTCCTCATTGAATTATCTTGCCACTTTTATCATTGATCAATTAAGCACCTATGTTTGAGGAAGTTTCAGAAATCTCTACTTGATTCCATTGCCAATAGGAATCCTATCTTGATCAATGTAGCTTTATATATAGTAAATCATGAATTCAGGCAGCATAAGTCATTCAATATTTTTCTTCTTTTTAAAAATTGTTTTTGCCATACTAGGTCTCTAGCATTTCAATATAAATTGAAGCATCTGCTTTTTTATTTTCTGCCAAAAAGCCAACTGGAATTTTGATTGAGCTTGCATTGAATCTATAGATCAATGTGGGGAAATTTGATATCTTAACAATACTGAGTCTACCAATCTAATAAGCTGGTACATCTCTCCATTTATTTAGGCTTTCCTTAATTTCAGCAATGTTTGGGATTTCTGTACAGAGGACTTGTACATCTGTTATTCAATTTACCCTTAATTGCTATTGCAATGTTTTCACTTTTCAATTATTCATTGTTATTATATAGAAATGCAGTTAAGTTTTGGTTAATGATTGCAGTGATTTGAATAGTGGCTGTGTGTATCCAGAATCTTAGAATGTGAACTCATTTGGAAATAGTCTTTACAGCTATGATTACTTAAGAATTTCAAGATGAAATTACCTTGGATTTAGAGTAGACTCTAAATACAGTTACCAGTGTCCTCATAAAAAGAAGAGAGGACATACAGAGACATGTGTGTGTGTGTGTGCGTGCATGTGCACACAAAGTCCATATGAAGATGGAGGCACACACACACACACAAAGTCCACATGAAGATGGAGGCAGAGCCTGGAATTATGCCTGGAGCCACCAGAAGCTAAAAGAGGCAATAAAATATTCTTTCCTGGAGTTTTCTGGAAAGGTTGTTCTATATTTTATCCAATTTTCTAGTTGTCTATGTGGATAAGTTTCATACAGTATCTTGGTGTACATTTTTCAACTAGTTTATTTTGGCATGTATGCAAGCTATCAATTTATTACTTCCTAGCTTGAAATCCATATTTATCTTACACTGACAGAATGAAACGGATCTTACTTTTTTTTTATTTTTATAGGCCTCGTGGGTACAAATGTAGCTTTGTTACATGGATGTATTGCAGTGGAGAAGCCTGGGTTTTTAGTGTAACTATCACCTCAATTGTATACATTGTACCCATTAAGTAATTTCTCATCCAACAACCCCCTTCTGGCCCTCATATCCTCTCACTCTTCCATGTCTCCAAAGTCTATTATTCTACTCTCTGTGATCACGTGTACAAGTTTGAGCTACCATTTATAAGTGAGAACATGCAGTACTGACTTTCTGTTTGAGTTATTTTACTTGACAATGGCCTCCAGTTCCATCTATGCTGCTGTAAGAGGCACGACTTCATTCTTCTTTATGGCTGAATAGTATGGTAAGAGAAACAAAACTTATTTACACACCATATTTTCTTCATCCAATCATCTGCCGATGGACATTTAGGTTGATTCCATATCTTTGCTGTCATGAATAGTGCTGCAATAAACATACAAGTGCACACATCTTTTTTTTTTTTTTGAGCCAGAGTTTCACTCTTGTCACCCAGACTAGAGTGCAATGGCAGGATACTGGCTCACTGTAACCTCCACCTCCCAGGTTCACGTGATTTTCCTGTCCCAGTCTCTCAAGTAGCTGGGATTACAGGAAGGCACCATGAAGCCCAGCTAATTTTGTGTTTTTAGTAGAGACGGGGTTTCGCCATGTTGGTCAGGCTGGTCTCGAACTCCTGACATCAGGTGATCCGCCCATATCAGCCTCCCAAAGTGCTGTGATTACAGGCGTAAGCCAACAAACCCAGCCAGACACCTTTTTGATATAATGATTTACTTTCCTTTGGGTAGAAACCCAGAAGTAGAATTGCTGGATTACATGGTATTTCTATTTTTAATTTTTTGAGAAATCTCCATTTTGTTTTTCATAAAGATTGGGTCAACAGCAAAATTAAGACAGAAACCAAAAAATTTTTTGAAATGAGTGAAAGTGGAGACACAATGTACCCAAACTTCTGGGACACAGCAAAAGTAGTGCTAAGAGGGAAGTTCATATCATCAAATGCCCTCATTAAAAAAAAAAATTATTTATATATATATATATATATATATATATATATATATAATTCAAAAATTAGCAACCCAACAACATACCTCAAGGAACTAGAAAAACAAGAACAAACCAAACCCAAAGCTGCCAGAAGGAAAGAAGTAACAAAGATTGCAGCAGAAGTAAATGAAATTGAGACTGAAAAAACAATACAGAGAATCAATGAAACAAGTCAGTTCATTGAAAAGATAAATGAAATCAATAGACTGTTAGCCAGACTAAGCAAGAAAAGCAAAGAGAGGATCCAAATAAATAGAATCAGGATGGAGAAAGGCAACTGTACAATTGAAGTGGACCTTACAAACATTCCTCCTTTGTTAAGTGGCACATTTTAGGCTTTGTCAATAGAGGGAACTGAAGAGACTGGAAAGGGGGTTCTTTCTTTTTTCAGTCCTAGTATGATTTTTCCCCTTCCTCTGATGTGTCTGCTGGTGGCATGCAGGAGGTCCAGGGATGCCCACCTTTCAACCTTTTTCTGACACTTCAGATGGCAGCTTCCTGCAGACCAACTTCATCCCCTAATGCCATACAGAACTTCTCCACCACTCAGTAATCCTCAGCCACACCCTATCCTGTGGAGTCTCAATATCAGCCTTGTGGTAGGAGGAGACATCTAAACTCTTTCTTTCTTCCTTGGCTACGCTCTGTCATCCCTGGAGATGGTAACGACTCCCATATTCTTTAGAGTCAATGCTTACCCTACTTGGCAGTTACCCACTTTTGCAAGTTAACGATTTTTTCATTAAATATTGCCCACTCAATGGAGTGACAACTTTAAAGTAGTGAAAGAAAATAAACTGTCAACAGAATTGCGTATGCAATATTATCTTACAATATCATATAATATGTCTTACAAAATGAAGGAGAAAGACTTTTCAAATAAAAACAGAATATATTTTTAACAGACCTGTCTATAAGAAAGATTAGAGAAATTTCTTCAAGTACAAGTAATATTACTAGAAAAAATTTCAATCTATGCAAGGAAATAAAAGCACCAAAAATGCCAATGAAATTCATATAAAACCCAAGCTTTAAGTGTTCTAAAGTTCTAAATATCTACTGACTGTCAAAAGCAAAAATGACAGCAATATCTTGGAGAATAATCACGTAGGTAAAATCCTAATAGGTGATAAGTCACATATTCTTAGCAGCATGAAAGGTGGTAGAGGAAATTGGGAATACACTGTTGAAAGGTCTTCACATCATACATGATGGAGTATAGCATTATTTGAAGGCAGAATGCAATTAATTTAAACACCAGTTAGCAATTCCTACAACAACCTCTATGGTGAGAGAAATAAAACTTACTTTCATGCCAAAACCTGTACGAAAACTCATTATATGGCTTTCTTCGTGATAAAGCTGAAAGCATAAATAACCCAACTATGCCTCACCCACAGAATGGAGAAGCAAGGGGGCCCGTCATTATAATGGGAGATTAGTAAACCACAAGGAAGAACAAACTGCTTATACATGTAATAAAAGGGATGAATATCAAATTCAATAAGCCAAGTGAAAGCAACCAGTCTCAACAGATTATATGCTGTGTGATGCCACTTACATCACATTCTGAAAAAGGTGAAACTACAAGGACAGAAAGTAGCTCAGTGGTGGCCACAGCTGGGGGTAAGAAGAGAGACTGATGCAAAGGGGCTTGTGGAAATGTTTTGAGGTGATGGAGGTATTCCATGTATTGATTATGGTGGTGATTACATGACTAGATGCATTTATTTATCAAAAGTCAGAACTGTACACTAAAAGCAGTGACTCTTATTGCATGTCAATTTACCTTAATTTTTCTAAAAATGAAAAAAATCTCCATTTTCCTGTTTAAATTACTAGTGTCATATCTGCCTCCTGACTGAACTTTGACTGTCTATCAGAAAGTTTATATTTTATTGAGAATATTTTTGATTATTTGAGTGTTTAATTATACCTGTTTAAGTTTAAATTCCTTTGGCCATTGTTTACTACATAAAATTTAAGGCTTCTACTCTCCAACTGTTTATTAGAAGAGTTCTAAGGGGATTTCCCACTCTGGGTTTCCCTCCCATAACAGCGTGAGAGCTGTCTTCTCTCTCTCTCTCTCTCTCTGTCTCTCTAATAAATAGCTCTTCCACGAAAGAAAAGAAAAGAAAAGAAGGAACGAGAAGGAAGAAAGAGCTCCTAAGGTACCCCCTGGAGAAAAACCTTGGTGACCATAATTTCATCTCAGTCCATAATGCAAAAAAAGGTATATGGCCTTCTCTTCAGAAATGTGCCCTGGGTAAGCATCTCATCTTTTGCAGTAAAATATCAACCTTGTCGTCAGTGTGACTGAGTGTACAAGCACATGTCCACGTACATAATCAGCAAAGAAAAAGAACATCACTTCAATACCTGTTAGAAGCATAACCCCAAATTCACTGCAGCCAGTATCTATCAAAAGCTTGAATGTAAAACAATATTTGTGGAGAATTGCCTAAAACATATGCTTATCTATCCTCTCCTCTGTTCTTTAAAATTTATCCATAAGTAAAAGTAGACCATTGCAGAGAGCAACCAACCTACACAATACCACTGCGGCCTCTACAAATTGATGTGGCCGACTTGCTCTTAAAGATCTACATTAAGGGACGTTGTAAGAAAGAGCTGGGTGAAGCTCAGTTTTTGTCAAGGACATTGTTCACTGTGGTTCATGACGTCACTTTTCTCAGTATAATACACAGTTGTGACTCTTTGGTCAACATTTACGATACAGAAGCCGAGACTACTCCTAGTCTCATATTTTTTCACTCACTACTAGAAACTTTAAACATAAGTCTAGCTCAGCATCAATGATATTGTATCCAGGATTAGGAGTATACATTTTTAAGCCTGAAGAGGATAATGAACTAACCTACTTGTACTCACATTACTTTCTTCCTTTGTTTTCACCATGTCTCATTTTTCTTACTCTTCCTAGTTCAATTCATCATGCTACTTTATATAATTGCTACTTCAGAAAAGATAAAACATAGATTCCAAATTCATTCATGTCCATAGACTAGTGATTGGTTTTCTTATGAGCTAAATAAAGCAAATGTGCTTTCTGTGCTCTGGCCATGATAAAACTCACTGCTAAGCATAGAGAAAAGAATGAAATAGACATCTGCTTTTAGGCTACACTTTTACCATCACTCTGTAGAACTTTTGCCCAAATTTCAAGTCTCAAAAAATAAAAACAGAGGTTCCCTTTAAAAACATTTTCTTTTTATGACAGTTCAGATTATTGGTACTTATTTTGACTTACTTGCAATGGGAGGTCCACCACAATTTTTAAAACAAGAAAACCATTTGATGATACTGTCACTAAAATCATATCCAAGGGAGCTATTAGACTAACAGCAAAATAGAACTTGAAAAACAGATGACAGCATTTGTTTTACATGGCTACTATATATAAGAATATGTAAAAGTGATCTAATAACATTATAATATTATTTCTCCTGATGGCCCTAAAAGTGTCATAGTAATTACTTCTTATAGTGTGTTGTTAATTAAAGAAATTTTAGTTTTACAGCATGATTTATGCTTTCTCAAGACAGAGGTAACAGTAGAGATAAAACTGAAATGAGTGTTTGGTTTATTTCAAGAGACCTGGGGTCTAACTCTGTGTCTTCTGTGTCACCCTGAGTAGGTTACAACTTCTTTATACTTTAGTTCTCTTTATGACAGCAGATGAGAGTGGCCTCGAATATAAATAAGATCCTTTGAGCTAACAACATCCATACATTCAATGAAAAAAATTATTGAAAACCTGCCATACTTCTGGTTAGCACTAATAATAAAATACATGTCCCATCTTCATGGATATCATCCATGAAGGTTATCATCTAACTGGCTATTCGTATGCCTGTTTATAGGATCATCCAAATTTCTAGCAAACATTGTGTTAAATATCAAATTTTCAGGGGCATTTATAAGTACATAAATAAATCTCAAAGTACCAACTATAGTATTATTGAAACACAATATCTAACACAACCTATTACTGCAACAAATACCAAAAATTATGCACTAACACCAACATAGGTACATTGAAGTACCAATTTCAATGACTCTTATCCTGTAAACGGTTTTCTAACTCCGAAGTGCTACCTTTCCTCCCCCAATAATCTTCCTGTCAGTTTCCTCCTGTTTTCTTTTCCCATTTGGTGGGGAATTAAGATATTCTCAGTGCTTTGGTTAATAGGTCTTTCTGCCTACAAAATGATTTGAATCTTAAAGAGGTAGTAAAACCTAGTACTATCTCTCAGTCCATGTATTTTGATCTAGTATTCAAGAAGACAGCACACATGAAGATTTCCCAACGCTTGCTTTTGAGGAAAAGAGTGTGTGTGTGTGTGTGTGTGTGTGTGTGTGTGTGTGTGTAAAACAAAAAGAATCTCAGTATAAAATGTTTATAAGAAAAAAAAAGAATGACTATTTGAATATAGATACAACTAAAGGAAGCTGAGCAATATTTTGTTAAGATTGAAATGAAAACATAAATAGAACAAGATTTTCATTTTCCTCTTATTTTGGGGCTTGAATAAATAGAGGAAGGCAAGAATCTGTCTAGAAACTCAACCACATTTTCACAGTCTTAGTGAGTCTAGATAGGATAAAGCCCAGAATCTGCTATTTGAAAAACGATTTTTATCATGTTAGTGAAATAAATATTTTAGTACACGAGACGACATCTTTTTAATGTTTCCTACAATGCATAGCCTTATCCTGTCCTATAAAGCCTTCATTTTCCCTAGAATGACCTGGCAACCAGCTGAAAGGACACGACGGACTGTCTGACTGATTACACCCTGGGAATATTTATGTAATTTTTTATGGCAGCAAAATGCTGAAAAGAGGATATAGCGGATAAAGTAATGGAAGCTGGGCTGACTTAAGCCACATGTAATCCCTGGCATCTCCTAAATCACTAGGTAAGATTAGTCAGCGATAAAAATTCTTCAACAGTGGGCAGCTCTATGAAAGCCTGCATCTTCCTTTTGAGTGGACTGTCACATTTAGGGAATGTATTACCTGACCCACCAAAGATACTACTTTTAAGTTCTTGACCAATTAAGTAAACAGTGCAGACAACTATTATGATGGTTTTTATTTTACTGTTACTGTTTTATAGCCGAGTTACATCCCAGCCAGATTCACACTGTGAATGTTTAGTTGAAAGAGTCACCAAATGATAGTTGCACCTGATCAGGCCAAACTGCAAGAAATGATTTTTCTTTTTACTTTTGTCTTTTGAATGACTTCTATTTCAAATGTGAAAAGGACACATTTTCCTTTCCTATCTGTGTGGCAAAAATAAGGCAATCTCAGATCTCTTAAAAACCATCTCAATTTTTATCTTTTTCAAAGAAATAAGGAGTTGCCTACTTTTTTCTGTAGACTAAGAAGAATACATATAAAAAAATCGATGCAGAACAATGTAATTTTTTAAATCATTTCATATGAACAGGGAAGGTTCATAGTTATACTAAGAAAACAAAGTATTTGGGTATTATGCAAATATATCATTATAGTATACATCTTCAATATAATTTGGTAATTTTTAGGATTTCTGCATTCTAACATTTATTTGACAGCTTCTATCTAACCCAGTTCTTTTATATAAGGAAACATGGATATACCAGTCTTAAGTCAAAAGCAGAATCTACTATCATGAATCTAAATGGGATTCTCTATCCAGGACCCAAGTGGTTTTATTGATTAGGTTTCTTGCTAGGTGCAAGATACAGTGAAGGGAGCATTACTCTCTGTTAAATTTAGGAAGCCTGTAATATATAAGGCCATATATACAGTATAGAAAACTGTACAGAAACTCTGTTTTTTCTAATGTGTGGTCATGGCCTATCAAAAATACTATGCATCAGACACAATGAAAATGCACTTGTTTAGGAGCATTACTAACATTTAAATACATTGTAACAATTCAGGCACACAAATCCATGCAGAAAAGCTAATATTTTTTCCCATGATTCTGAAATATTGGACTCAATGTCAACTCTCCAACACATGCATGAGAGTTATAGGTTCACCCAAAGTCAACAACATAGCTAAACAGAAAATCACAACCCAGAGCTGGCTCCAATGAGTAAGAATTAAAGAAAAAAAGCCTCTTCCTATTTTGAATTTTGTTCCAGATTGTCTGTTTTGACTCAGCAGGTGAGAGATGAAAAAAAAGTAAAAAAAAAAAATTAAATTTCAAATTTTAAAACAGCCATTGTTAATAGTTTAGATTTCATATCTAGAAGAAATTAATCAGTAAACAATACTGCCAATATGGCAAATGTTAATATTCTTGTAAATATTAAGGATTAAGATAATTGCTGTGTTAGGGTTCCAGAAATCTGAGTGCTATGATTAAGGGATTTACTATAGAGATTAGACCTCACCCAACTGTGGGAGAAGGTAAAGAAATAGAAGTACATAAGACTAAAGTTGGAAGATCAGTTCCATTGAATAGAATACGGGCCTGATTAAGAAGTCGATTGATGGCCGCTGACTGCATTTGTTGATGAACTCCAAGTCACTGTAGGTCAGTCAGCAGAGTCTAGTAATTCTCAAAAACACTGGTGATTTTTCCTTCTTCAATTTATGACCCTGGTAAATAGCAATAGGTACCTTTGAGAAATGTTAAGATTTCCATTATAAAATGATGTCTGTGTCAAAGGGACCTGGCCTCCTCTTCACTCAAAGGACTCGGTCTGAAAACTGAATCATGTTTGGGAATTGATTGAGGGGGAAAGACTTTATTGTTTTGAATAAAATCAGACTTTTGTTCCAAGACCTTGAGTTTGCCATTTAAACAATTCAAGTAAGACTAGAAGAGGCTGAGTAACTCTTCCAGTTTTATAGATATCATGATCATCAACTATCTCCATAGGTCAAATTCTGCTGAATGCTTTGCTCTGCTATCCAGTATGTTAAATGCACCTACCTTACTTCTGGCAATGATGTGCCAGGTTTTGGTCCCTGCCACCCAAGTACCCCATCATCCCCTTGAATTCAGGGACTATAGTTTGATGACAGCTTTTTCACTATCAATCCTTAGCTATAGAGGATGGCAACTACAGAGCTCTCCAAGCATAATGACTATTTTTTTTTATAAATATTTCTTACAGCTTTGTTAAAGAGCATCTTCCTTCCTTCCTTCCTTCTTACAGCTTTATGAGGGAGTGTTCTCTGGTCTCTTCTGAGGGATAGAGTTCAGAACTGGGTGCACAACTCTTACATAACAAATCCACTTTTGCATTCCAATGTTTTTAACCCTTTGCAAATCTTCCTCTATGGTAAACCAAGGAACTCCTGAAATTTCAAATTCAATTAGGGTAGGCCACCTCTGGGTCCATGTTTCAGTAAACTTACCAGGAAAACTCAGAGCCATGCTACCTGCCTAAGATACAAAATTAAACCCAGAATCTCTCCTTAGTTCATCCACATCAACAGATTCAGCCCAATCCAGTATTTTATTTCTTCTTCACAGTTCCGATTTCATTGTTCTTGCCTGGTGAGGTAACCTAAACTCTCAATTCTATTATCCATTTCCACACATGTACCCCAGGATTCTGTCAATGTAAATTAGTAAAATCTTGCAGTTATTTTGGCATATATGGCACCTTTCATGTGTCACATATTTTACCTAACTTCCAGGGCTGGCCCCAGGATTTTATCTGGTTATAGATCTAGAAGATAGTTTCTGGGGGTAGGTTCTAAGGAGGATCTGGAGGGCCTTGCAATGCTTTTACCTCAGAAGAAGCTTCATGTTCTTCAGAAAGGGGAGACTAACACCCACAGGCAAGGGATGAAGAGTTGCTTCTTCTGGCAAAGAAGACTCAGCAAAATTTTGGTTTCCATGTTCCCCACTTTATGAGGATCTGTTTGTATGCCCCATCTCAATTATTTTGGTTTTCACTTCTCCCAAATCGAATTACTAATTTTTAACATATGAAACTCTGAAAGATTGTGAATTCAATTTGCATCGAAACTCAGGCAATTTTAGGACTAGACTTTGGATTTGATTTTCAGAAATCTTAGCCCTGTGGTTACAGTCGGTACAAATTTATTTTAGGGCAGTCATAAAAGCATTCTAGTCCATTTCTTGAATCTTGAGACTTGAGGCCACCATTTCTTTTTTTTCTTTTTGAGACAAAGTCTCGCTCTGTTGCCCAGCCTAAAGTGTAGTGGTATGATGATGGCTCACTGTAGCCTCGCATTGCTGGTTTCAAGTGGTCCTCCTGCCTTAGCCTCCCAAAGCATGGGGATTGTAGGTGACAGCCACCATGTGTGGCCCATTTCCTTATTCATCCTCCCCTGAACACTTAGAAATAGCTGAGCAACAGCATTATGATCTGTGTTTTGCACAAAATTTCAATGGCAGCAAGTATCTGGCCATGCAAAGCCCTGCCTTCTATAATCACTTGATTGCAATTGTCCACAGTTGATAGTTTAAGATTCTATTTTGCCATGGCATGGCATGCTACTAGTGTCCCCTTTATCACTGGAGACTAGGTCATTAATGCTTTTATATTTTATCAGATCGGAAAAACACTTGCAGATAATGCAGAACCAGCACAGAGATCCCATCCTCAAGGTTCTGTTCCTATGGTAGCTCAAAACACAGGCTACGTTTAGTGCCACTGAGTGAGAATTAAAGTGAAAAGGACTTCTTCCATTCGGGATTTTCTTTAGAACAATCTATTTGACTAAACAGGTGCAAAACAAGCAACAATGAATGTAAACCTGAAAGTTATAGATGTTGAACACACTTTTGATGCCCAA
This sequence comes from Cacajao melanocephalus, assembly GCA_963573385.1. Lineage (NCBI taxonomy): Eukaryota > Metazoa > Chordata > Mammalia > Primates > Pitheciidae > Cacajao > Cacajao melanocephalus. The sequence goes on along the minus strand of CAUYLG010068357.1, from coordinate 15,457 downwards.
AACATTCCATTCAGTTAAGCAGAAATACAGTGTTCAAAATCTTCAATGTTTTCTACATCATATGTTTTAAGTCATAAAGAAAAAGCAGAAAATGACAGTGTTTTCAATAGATTAAATGTTAGTATTACTGATTAGCTTGAGTTCCTAGACTAAATCCTAGGGGGGCGAAAAATGAAAGATAGCTATACTAGGTTTATTAGGGAAAGCAATTTTCAAAAAGTGATGCATTTGATTAAGCAGAACATATGGTCTAGCTGGCAATTAATACAAGCCCTGTGGTGTGATATTTGCCTGTACATGTGTGGCAAAACATCTTTTCTCATATCACCCTATTACAATAAAATGCATTTGCAGCAAAAGGAAGTACACTGTCAGCCTGGAAAAAGCCAGTCATTGGTATCTTTGAATGCCTTGATGTATAGAAAAGGTCTTCTCTCTCCTTCCCCTTGAGCTTTTAGTGTCAGGGTTTTAAAAACAGCAGAAAAGAAATCCTCTTTGAAATTGCTTTTAAGCTGATTAGCTGACACTTAAGGAGTATCAGACAGTGCACTGGAAGATAACAGGCATACATATATGTAGACATCCCTTTCAGTACTAAAAAAACTCCACCTTCAAAACCAGCTCTTAAAGTATTTAAATAGACAACAGAACTGAGTACATGTATCCAAATGATGCTTTTCTTAATATAACTCAAAGCACTAGCATCCAACATGTCCCTCCAAGTGCCCTAGACATGGTGCCAAGCAAATGCTGGCAAACCCTTCTAAGCTTACTCTTTCTAGGTATAGATCCATGGAACAATGCCAATAAAATGTGACTTGGCGTCTTGCAAATGCTCTTTTAATGCATTGTATTCCCCAACAAATGAACGTCTCATCTCTGGTATGTCAATTTCTTTCCACAACATGGGAATCTTTTACTCTATTCATTCTCATTTATAAATGCAAACTTTGCTTTATTCTATTCATACATACACACCAAAGAAAAAAAATACACTATTGCATTCCAAAATGTGTTCCAATTATACTAGTCTTTTGGATCTACTCAACTTCTTCAAGTATTAGCTCTTGCTGAACTCCCTCAAAGTATAGTCAGATTTTAAGACTGCAGGATTAGTTAAGTGCAAGGTCACATTGCAAAGTCAGTAGTGCAGAGAGCAAAGATTCTCAGAATCACTGATTTCTCTTCTCTTTTGGTGACCTTAGACTTGCCCCCTTCTTCCTTCTCACCAAGCAAAAGACACATCTCACTTCCACAAGGGTCTCAATCCCACCATGTCCAACACTAATGAGGAGGGAGAGATCTTCATCTAAGTAACCTCATCACAAAAGAACAGAAGTCTTACAAGATCGTTATTATGGCAAAGGTGGCAAAGGTCAACATAGGTCTTTGTAGAAAACTAACATATATAAAGATGTAGCTCAACAGGGGTTGGAAAGGAAGGATGTCCAAATGTTCATAATCATCTGAATTATCCTGTAGGTACTGATCAAGAGAAAGGTATCACCAATACATCTACATTTTTAAATTTCTTTAAAGGCGCCTACCTCATTTTACATAGAAGTGTGAAACAATACAGAGGAGTGCTAAAATCATGAATGTTAAGACTTAATGGATTCCACAAGCTAAATACACCTGACATCATTGTCCATATCAAGAATCATAACAATCCAGAACCTCTGTGCTATTTTTTCCCTGTTCTGAACCATCATAGCTGTGCTGGCTACAAATGAGTCAGGGCCAGGACATTTCTCATATTTTGGTTATACAAGCTACTTATTACAGAGTAGCATACAGAACTTTTGGGGAATGTAACTTACACAACACTGAGCACAGAACATATCTAAAATTTTTCCCCTTCTCACCACGAGCCACTGGTACCATTTCTATCCTGGAATTTGCAATAACCTTCCAACTTATATAATCCCTGCTCTTTTCTTTCTCCTTCAGAAAATCTTCAAACTAGCAGCTACATGGAACTTTCTAAAGTAGGCACCCCATCATGGTATTCAGATATCATTCCCCCACTGATAGTAATATTTATTGATGTTGGCTGCACAATGGTTAGCTTCAAAACTTGCCACTGTCTGGGGCATCCCCCAGAAATTCTGGTTAAATTGGTCTGGAGTGTTCACTGAGCTCCACAGGTGATTCTAATCTGCAGACCTTGCTATGACCTCAAGGCCCAACATGAAGGCAAGTTACCTTCCTAATTTCAGCTCTTACTGTGCTCCGTCATTCAGACCACCTCAAACACACTCACCTCCTCTCTGTTCCATGAAGACAGCAGACCCACCTCTGAGCCATTACACTTGCTGTTCCATCTTCTTCTTTATTGCTTCTTTCCCTGAGACAGCTGGCTCCTTCACTTCCTTTATATCTTTCTTTTTTTAATTTGGGGTACAAGTGCAGGCTTGTTACATAGGTAAACTGTGTTATGCGGGTTTATTGTATAGATTAGTTCATTACCCAGGTATTAAGCCTGACACCCATTATTTAATTTTCTTTATCTTTTCCCTCTTCCCACCCTCCACCCTCCAAAAGGCCCTACTGTGTGTTGTTCCCCTGTGTGTGCCCACATGCTCACATCATTTAGCTCCCACTTGTAAGTGAAAACGTGTAATATTTGGTTTTCTCTTCCTGTGTTAGTTTGCTAAGGATAATGGCCTCCAGATCCACCTATGTCCCTGTAAAGGACATGATATTCTTTTTATGGCTGCAAAGTATTCCATGCTGTATGTTTACCACATTTTCTTTATAATTCTAGTTCTCAGCGACGCCTTTGCTAGCAACCCCTGACATTTTATACCCCTTGTCCTGATTCATATTTTCAGCAGTAATCACTACCCAACATATAGTATATCTTATTTATTTATTTTGCTCCACTTGAATAAGCTTATTAGTTCAGGATGGTGGTCCCAACTCACGGAGCAATGCTGTTACACAGCCAGAGCTCAATAAATGTTTACTAAATAAACAAATGGCATTTTCAAGTAATGAAAACCCTGCTAAAGAGCTTTGAGGAAACACCTAAGAGTCAAAATTGGAATATCCATTGTGATCATAAGCATTAAGCACATTCTCAACCAAAGCTAGTTATTGAAAACAACCCAGATAAGAAGTTGGCATTTACCACAAAACAGAGATATACTGTCTGCACTTCATCCCTCAGACAAAAGAAACCCCTAGACTAAAGTTTCTTTCTTCCTTTGAGGAGCATTCAGAGCTTTTAGGACTACCAGACCTCTAAAAGCCTCCAGAAATTTAAAAAAATAAATCAGAAATGGGAAATAGACTATGTTTATCCTCTCTTGCATATATATTTGTTTTCTATTTCCTTTGTAATTCACTCATTTGGGATCTTAGTAATTTATGTCATTGTGGCGGTGCACCCATTCAGAATGATTGCTTTCAAGCACATGACATGGCATCTACTTCACCCCCAACTCTCTCTGCTGCCTCAAGAATACTATCCTAGAGAAAATTAACATTCTAATTTCTTTTATTTATTTATTTATTTATTTATTTATTTATTTATTTTTGGCCAAGAAATAAATCTTGAAATAAAACCTCCTGAGCTTTCTACTCTGCCCAAAATTTGAGGCTAAAATATCTTCTGAATTACCAACCCAATAAGAGACATTTTTTTAAAAAAAGAGAGAAAAAGACAAAAAATTCATCAGCAGGGCATAAAATTCACAAATCAGTAAATAGAAGGCTATTTCCAGTTGTACCCATAAGCAGCGCTGCTGAAAACTAAGTCCCAGTTCCACTGGGTTTAAGCCTTCCTCTTGCTTGAAGAAGCTAACGCACTGTTCATTCCCCAGTTCCCTCAGAGATAATGAGATTGTTGAAGCTTTTGTTTAGAAAAATTGTTACAGTCTCTCAACACATCTGTGTTTTTATTGTTATCACTGTTAATAATGAAAAACAAACTGTGGTCCTTTGTAGCTCTGATACACATGCTGATAACCAATCTACCTGAATACTATAAAATTCCTGGTAGTCTCAATAAATATTTGATAAAACAATAAAACTCTCACAGTTCTGAATTCTTTTCTACTTCCTGTACATTCAATTTCATATAGAGATTTCTGATTATAGAAATAGCATCAAAAGAGCTTTCTAAAATTTGGATTTATATTTAAATTCTGTTCTAGTGACAAAATTTCATTCCTAAGCCAAACAGCAAGATAAACCAGGCAAATCATTTTGCTTTTTTTTTTTCTGTTCATTCTCCCATCTGTAGACCTAAAATAATCCCAGAGGAAAATGATAAACCCTATTTCCTAGCATTCTATCATTAGACGGACTATTCTAATAAATAATATTTTAAGAAATAAACATAACCAAGAGTTCAATGACCAACTAGTTTACTCAACAAATAGTTATCAAATGCTATTTACTATACTCATATTTTTGGCACTACAGCAATAAACAAATACAAACAATCCTTTACCATATGCACATTATCCCCTAAAGGGGGAGAGAAACATTACATAAACTTAAATATATCTATCTACATTTAAAAAAATACTTATCAAGCTCCTTTATGGCCTAGGAGCTGGGTAAAAATGGTACACAAAATACAAATGACCAATGTTTTCACAGTCTAATGAGGAAGACTGCATTAGTCCTTTTTCACACTCCTGACAAAGACATACCCAAGACTGGGCAATTTACAAAGAAAAGGAGGTTTAATGGAGAACTCACAGTTCCACATGGCTGGGAAAGAAAGCCTCACAATCATGGCGGAAGGCAAGGAGGAGAAAGTTATATCTTACATGGATGGCAGCAAAGAGAGAGCTTGGGCAGGGAGACTCCTGTTTTTAAAATCATCAGATTTCATGAGACCCATTCACTGTCATGAGAAAAGCACACAGGAAAGACCTGCCCCATGATTCAATTATCTCCCACTGGGTCCCTCCCACAACACACGGGAATTATGGGAACTACAATATGAGATTTGGGTGGAAACACAGAGCAAAATGGTATCATTCTGTTCCTGGCCCCTCCAAAATCTGGTATCTTCACATTTCAAAACCAATCATGTCTTCCCAACAGTCCCCCAAAGTCTCAACTCGTTTTAACATTAACTCAAAAGTCCATAGACCAAAGTCTCATCTGAGACAAGGCTAGTCCCTTCTGCCTATGAGCCTGTAAAATCAAAACCAAATAAGTTACTTCCTAGATACAATGGGGGTACAGATATCAGGTAAATACAGCCATTTCAAATGGGGAGAAACTGGCCAAAAAACAAAGGTGCCACAGGCCCCGTGCAAGTCAAACATCCAGCGGGGCAATCAAATCTTAAAACTCCAAAATGATCTCTTTTAACTCTATGTCTCACCTCCAGGTCATGCCTATGCAAGAGGTGGATTCCCATGGTTTGAGCAGCTCCACCCCTGTGGTTTTACAGGGTACAACTTCACTCCCAGCTGCTTTAATGGATTGGCATGCAGTGTCTGTGGCTTTTCCCAGGACACAGTGCAAGCTGTCAGTGGATCTACCATTCTGGGGTCTGGAGGATAGTGGCCCTCTTCTCACAGCTCCACTAGGTGGTGCCTGGGTAGGGACTCTGTGTAGGAGCTCCAAACCCACATTTCCCTCCTGCACCACCCTAGCAGAGGTTGTCCATGAAGACCCCACCCCTGGTATCCAGGCATTTCCATACATCTTCTGAAATCTAGGCAGAGGTTTCCAAACCCCAATTCTTGACTTCTGTGCCCTGGTAGTCTCAACACCATGTGGAAGTTGCCAAGGGTTCAGGCTTGCACCCTCTGAAGCCATGGCCCCTTTCGGCCACAGCTGGAGTGGCTGTGGCACAGGGCACCAAGTTCCAAGACTGCACACAGCACAGGAACCCTGGGCCCAGCCCCTGAAACCACTTTTTTCTCCTAGGTTTCTGGGCCTGTGATAGGAGGGGCTGCCATGAAGACCTCTGACATGCCCTGGAGACATTTCTTCTCATTGTCTTGGGGGTCAACATTCAGCTCCTTGTTACCTAGGCAAATCTCTGCAGTCAGCTTGAATTGCTCCCCAGAAAATGAAATTTTCTTTTCTATTACAATGTCAGGATGCAAATTTTCTTAACTCTTATGCTCTGCTTCCGTAATAAAACTGAATGCCTTTAACAGCACCCAAGTCACATCATGAATGTTTTGCTGCTTAGAAATCTTATCTGCCAAATACCCTAAATCATTTCTCTCAAGTTCAAAATTCCACAAATCTCTAGGACAAGAGAAAAATGTCACCAGACTCTTTGCTAAAACATAGCAAGAGTCACCTTTACTCCAGTTGCCAACAAGTTCCTCATCTCCATCTGAGAGCACCTCAGCCTGGACTTTTTTGTCCATATCGCTATCAGCATTTTGGGCAAAGCCATCCAACAAGTCTCTAGGAAGTTCCAAATTTTCCCATATTTTTCTATCTTCTTCTAAACTATCCAAACTGTTCCAACTTCTGCCTGTTACCCAGTTTCAAAGTCGCTTCTACATTTTCAGGTATCTTTTCAGCAGGGCCCCACTCCTGGTACCAACTTACTATATCAGTCCATTTTCATGTTGCTGATAAAGACATAACCAAGGCTGGGCAATTTACAACGGAAAGAGCTTTAGTGGAGAACTCACAGTTCCATGTGGCTGGGGAAGCCACACAATCATAGCGGAAGGCAAGGAGGAGCAAGTCACATCTTACGTGCATAGCAGCAAGCAAAAGGAGAGTTTGTGCAGGAAGATCACATTTTAAAACTGCCAGATCTTGTGAGATCCATTCACTGTCATGAGAACAGCATACTCCCATGATTCAATCATCTCCCACCAGGTCCCTCCCTCAACACGTGGGAATTAGGGGAGCTACAATGAGATTTGGGTGGGGACACAGAGGCAAATTACATCAAAGACAAACATTAAATAAAGCCAGCAACAGCAATAAGTTCTATAAAGGAAACTAACAATGTTTTACAAGAGAGAACAAATTTTTTGAGGAAGTGACATATCAACAGAGAAATGAAAAATGAGTGGGTATTAAATGTGTGTTTAGCAAAGAGCTGTCTGAGAAGATAGTAAGGTTGGTGCAAATGCCATAAGCCAGAAAATACTTGCCAGTTTGAGAAGACCTGTGAAACTACAGTAATAATGCCAGGAGATAATATTTGAAGATGAGTTAAACGGGCTGGGCACAGTGGCTCATGCCTGTAATCCCAGCACTTTGGGAGGCAGAGAGAAGTGGATCACTTGCAGTCAAAAGTTTGAGACCAGCCAGGCCATATGGTGAAACCTCATCTCGACTAAAAATACCAAAAAAATTAGCCAGGAGCAGTAAAGTGTGACTGCAATCCCACCTAGTAGGGAGGCTTAGATAGGAGAATTGCTTGAACCCAAAAAACAGGCTGCAGTAAGCCAAGATCAGACCCCCCAACTCCAACTTGAGTGACAAAGCGAGACTCCATCTCAAAAAAAAGAGAGACTTAAACTGACTTCATATCAAATCTTTTATATTAAATTTCTTAAGAACATGGAATTTTTTCAAAATTTCCAAAGATCATATATAACAGAATTTTATGCTTAACTCACTAATGTATTGGTTCACAAACCATCCTTCATGGACGATCATTTTCATTTTAAACAGTTTCATAGCCCAGGGCATTTAGAATTTCAGCTGAAACAGAATTAAATCACTACCTTTTCTGCAGAACTTCTAAATATTTAGAATGGTAAATTGTAAATATTAATATGGAGAAACAGAGGCAGCACTTAACGAAATTGTAATATGGAACTCTTTTGGAGTATTTCAGCAGACTGTTGCATACACAGAACACACTCTGAAAAATAGTACATTATGACATTTTTCAAAAAAGTATTTATTGAAGACCTACCACATTGCAGTTCCTAGTCTGGATTCCAGAGACCTGGTGAATAATGAGGTAGACCAGCTGCCCTAGAGAAACAGTGTACCTAGTAGGAAGGTGTGATATCTATACATCAGATTACCATGAGTGTTATTCCAGACATATATGGAAGTAGGTATGGTAACACATACCACAAGTGGGAGCATCTAGCACTTTTCTACTAGGCTTAAAGGAAAGTAAATGTTGAGCTGATACTAATTTTTTAAAATTGTAACCAATATACTGTATACTTTAAAACTTGTTGTTACAACTGTGGAATTATACAATTTAAAACCTGAATGAGATCATGGAATAACCTATCTCACATTTCTCTTATATCCATAGGCAGAAACCAGAGCTCAGACAAAACATCTTTTTGACATAATAATTTAGTGATAAAGACAAAAATTTGATTTCTAGTATACAGTAATAAGAGCATTTTATTAATTGCATTGCATCATAGTAACAACATTCATAATATTAGAGCATTTTCTCTCCATGTTTTCAAGACCCTAAAAGACATTTTCACGTCTTAGCCATAGACTCTCACATGTTTTGGGCTACATTTCCAACCAACCGGTCCCAAAAAGCTGTTATGACAAAGTTGAGGCCACCATTACTCTCTTTCCTGTTATCGTCAACTAATAAATTAACAAGATGCCTATAATAGTCATGGTTCTCCCGAAGAGCACAATTAATAAGCTATCTATCTATCTATCTATATTTATTTAGATATATATCTAAATATATCTATCGATATATATATCAATAGATATATCTATCTATATATATCTACAGATATATCTATCAATATATATAGATAGATAGATAGATAGATAGATAGATAGATAGATAGATATCTAAATAATCTATCCTGGAGATACAGATAGAAAGATATAGACACAGAGATATATTTCCTATACAGAGACACAGATCTGGTATATTTTCTACTCAAGCTGAATCCTGAGAACTAAGAGAGCCAGTAGTATAGTTTTATCCCAAGAGACAGCCAACTGAGACCAAAGAAAGGCTAATGTTTCTATTCAAGTGGAAAAGACCCACGTCCAGCTCAATATCATGCTGTATGGGTTCCCCCTTACTCAATGAAGGGTCTGCCAATTTGTTCTCTACAGGTCTTCGACTGATTAGATGAGAATCAGCCACATTAGTGAGGACCTGCTTTACTCAGTCTACCAATTCAAATGTTAATCTCATCCAGAAATACCTTCACAGACAGACTCTGAATGTTAGTCAAATGTCTGGGCACCCCATAGCCCAGTCAAGTTCACACATAGTATTAGCCATCCCAAGTCAACTCCTTGTCAACTTAGCACCCATACACACCTCCTTAAACCATACTTAATGCCCAAATAAAGACAATAACAAGGTCATAATTCCACCCAAAATAATACAATTATCCTGTGTACAATTAAAAAACATTAACTTTTTACCCAGAAGGTAAGGTCCATGAGTGAGATTCACTCTTCTCTCATAAATTTAGTCATGTGCCACATAACAACATTTGTGTCATCAATGGATCACATATATGAAGTGGTCCTAAGAGATTACATCTTATTTTTATTTTACCTTTTCTATGCTCACATATGTTTAGGTACAAAAATATTTGCCAGTGTGTTACAATTCCCAACAGTATTCAGTACAGTAAAATGTTATACAGGTTTGTAATCTAGGAGAAACAAACTGTACCGCACAGCCTAGATGTGTGGTAGGCTGTACCATCTAGGTTTCTATAAGTGCACTAGGATGTTTGCACAACAACAGAATCACCTTAGGACACATTTCCCACAACTTATCCTTGTCATTAAGTGATGCATGGCTGTACTACGATGTAAAATTAATACTTAAGACCTGCAATGTAAAATCAATTCATCTTATATGATTAGAAAATAAGGGAGAAAAGAATACAAAGATATATGCACTTTTCCACTATTCATTCTGTATTCCTTTTGCCCTCAATAAGCACATCTGCTAGTCATGGTTTTTTTTTTTACCTGGTGGGAGTGACCCAGTCTTTCATTTCTGGAGGGTCTGGGCCATTAGCAGTCCTGCCTAGATTGAGTTGATACAGTTTTCCTTTAACCTTAATCACAGGGTATAGCAATATTAAAAGATACCCTAAGGGATCACTCGTCTTCCCAACACATTCTTCCTTGCCTTCATTGTGAAGTAGCAGTCAAATTTCTCCTTGGTAGTCAAGATCAATCACCCCAACCAACACAGTAACTTGCTTCTTTGAATGTTCACTTGGAGGCATGAGAAGCTGAAAGTGCCCTGCTATAGTCTTAATTTCCAGTTCAGTGGAATCATTGTATTATCTCCTGGTAGAAGCATCTCTGTATTTGAAACTAAGATCTCTAGGACAGTAGACCATAATGTCATGGAAAAATGAAAGTAAAATTTTTGCTAGTGAATCGCTACGGGGAATAGTGAGTGGTGCCACTCCCATTTCCATCATTAGATTCCTAGACCCATGAATCCTGACTATGGGAGAAATAGCACCACGTATTGTATACTCAACCACATAACATATAGTTGGCCCTCTGTATCCACGGGCTCCACATCCACAGGTTCAACCAGCTATGGATCAAAAATATTTGGAAATTAAATTTCATCTTGATATGGTTTGGCTGTGTCCCCACTCAAATCTTATCTTGAATCTTAGTTCCCATAATCCCCACATGTCATGGGAGGGACCGGATGGGAGGTAACTGAATCATGGGACCAGTTACTCCCATGCTGTTCTCATGATAGTGAGTTCATGAGATCAGTTTTATAAGGGCCTTTTCCCCTTTGCTCAGCACTTCTCTCTCCTGCCGCCATGTGAAGAAGGATGTGTTTGCTTCCCCTTCCACCATGATTGTTAAGTTTCCTGAGGCCTTCCCAGCCATTGTGGAACTCTGAGTCAATTAAACCTTTCCTTTATAAATTACCCAGTCCTGGCTATTTCTTTATAGCAGGAGGAGAATGGACTAATACACACATCTTCTGAACAAGTACAGACTTATTTTTCTTGCGATTATTTTCTAAACAATGTAGTACAACAGCAATTTACATAGCATTTACATTGTATTAGGTATCATAAATAATCCAGAGAGATGATTTAAAGGATATAGGATGATGTGCATAGGTTATATGCAAATAATATACCATTTAATTTCAGGAACTTGAGTATCCATGAATTTTAGTATCTGCAGGGAGTCCTGGAACCAAAGCATGGATACTGACTTAAAACTGTTCAGCCTTCTGAAGGATCTTGCCCAGATCCTGCAGGTATTGCCACCTAGATGGCAATGTAACCCAGTCTTCAAAAAGCCATTCCCTAGTTCTATCAAACCAGCTGCTTCAGGATGCTAGGGAATATAGTAAAACTGCTGAATTCCATAATGATGGGTCAATTGCCAGACTTCTTTTCTATAAATTGAGTTATATGATCAGAAGCAATGCTGGGATAACATGATGGTGGATAAGGCATTTTTTAAGTCCTTGGATGGTAAATTTAGCAGAAGCATTATGTGCCAGAAAGGCAAATTCATATCCAGAGTGTCTATTAAAGTAAAAACAAAATGTTTTTTTTATCCATGATGGATGGGAGCAGTTCAATGTAATCAGGTAGCTGATCACCCTGGGGAGTGGTATCAAACTGGGGACTCAATGTTGGGCTCTGCTGCTGGCAGATGGGGCACTCTGTGGCAGTCATAGCTCGAGTGACTTTGGTAAATGGCTTCTGTGTTGCTGAGCCCATGCATGACTTCTATCCATGCTACCATGGCCACTTTGTTCACAAACCAGCTAGGTGATAACAGTGTATCTGAAGAAAGAGGCTTACTGGTTTCCACAGAACTGGTCAACCTATTCAGTTAATTATTAAAGTGCTCCCCTACTGAGGATACCATTTTGTAAGTATTCACATGGGATACAAATATATTCACAGTTTTGCCCATCAGAGAGTTCTGTTGTCATACCTCTTCCCTAAATTTTCTTGTCACCAATTTCCCAATCGTATTACTTCCAAGTCCCTGACCATCCAGCCAAATCACTGGCCACAGCCCATAGTCAGCATGTAATCACGTGTCTAGTCATTTATCTTTCCAAGCAAAATGAACAACCAGGTGCACGGCTTGAAGTTCTGCCAGCAGATCATAGGAAATTCCCTATGGAGCCAAAGGTGCAAGGCTAGGAGAGAGAAGACAGTGTAACAGCAATGGGGACCACCGGCATTTGGACCACTTTTTCATTTAATTTACTTGTGTTTTCAGGGCCCTCTCTGGCCTGGTCATGTATAAACTACTTCCACTTGATGGTGTAGCACTGCTAAATATGCCCAACTTTATGCCTTGGTGGGTCTCTTTACTACTGTAAATAGTGTCATTTGCATGTTTGAATCTAATTATATTAGAGATCAAACTTCAGAAACCTCACAACCAATTCAAAAAACATCCTTAAAATTCTGTTTCTCTAAAATCACTACCAGTACCAAAATCTATGGATTAGACTTCTCCAGAGAAACAGAACCAACAGTATTTGGTTTATATCCAACTTATTATAAAAAATTGGTTCACCTGACCATGGAGAATGAGAAGTCCTAAAATCCGTAGTTGGCAAGCTAGAGGCCCAGGAGAACCAGTGGTTCTCCTGAGTCAGAAGGCCTGAGAACCAGGAGAGCTCATGTTATAAAATCTAGTCTGAAATCTGGCAGACTCAAAATCCACAAGGAGCCATTGTTCAGTTTGAGTCCAAAGACAGGAAAGGACTAATGTCTCAACTCAGATAGTGAGGCCAGAGTTCTCTCTTACTAAAGAAATGATCAGCCTTTTTGTTCTATTCATTCCTTTAACTCATCAGATGAGGGCCACCCACATTACGAAGGGCAATTTGCTTAACTCAGTCTATGACTTCAAATGGTAATTTCATCCAGAAACACCCTTGCAGACATACCCAGGAAAAAATTTGACCAAAGATCTAGGCCTACTCAGATTGACACATAGCATTAACCATCACAATGCCTTAAATAAGAGACTCAAATAGTTCCTTACCAAAGCCTAAATTTTGAGTGTAGTTTGGGGTAGTAATAAATTTAGGACTCTCATCTTTCTGTAAATTTTACTAAATATTAAATAAATGAGAATACTGTTACAGTAGGTATTTAGGCATAAGCGGGGCAGGAGAGGGCTCTCCCCAGCCCATAAGATATGTTGGATGATGGTTTCGCAGTTATCACATTGCGTCTGTAAAGTGATACATTGGGAGCCAGTGCCACGGAAAGGCCGTTTCCTGATGGTCCACAACTACTACACTAAAGTGTTAACTGAAAGCAGATGCCAGGGAGAAGCAAGTTCCTGAGCGTGCACAATGAGACACAAAATGGCAGAGTATGACATTCTAGGGCCACTTCACTGGGAAAAGGCAGAAAGCCTCAGACGGGCACACAGACAACTTCCTAAACACACTGCACATGCTCACTTCCCAAGGGTAAGGAGGGCACCGTGCACGCGGGCAGCCCACCCTAAGGGAAGAATCAGGGGAAAGAGGCCAGCCTATAAAGTCCTAGAATCAAGGTTAAATGTCACACTTGACCTTCTCTCTCTTTAACCTTCACGTGTCATCTTGGGTCTCTACCAACTGGACTTCCCTTTCTTTCCTGTTCTAAGGCCTTTTAAATAAACTTCCACTCCTGCTCTGAAGCTTGCCTCAGTCTCTTTTTCTCCTTTATGCCCCTCAGTCAAATTCTTTCTTCTGAGGAGGAAAAAACTCAAGCTGCCACAAACGCATATGAATTCGCCATGGGTAACTCAGGGTAACTCAGATTGCTTCCATCGGTAACAATAGTGGCATTTTCTAGTTCATAGCATAAAGAGGAAAATGTAGAAAGATGACATATTTGTAAGAGAAGAAAGAGCTATTGTCAAGTCAAACCTCAATTGCTGGATTTGGAGCTATTGGAGAGAAGTTTTATGTGTAAACTCAAGTTCAAAACCTGAGTAACTTACCACAGCGCTGGAATTACAGGTGAGCCACCATGCCCGGCCATGCCTTAAGGTTTTCAAAGCTCTCTTTGGTTATCAGGGACTGGCTGAAGCTAGCAAGAACATCAAAGCAAGAGGCCACCCAGATGGGACAAGGAGCTATGGGGACCATAGTCCATGCTTCTCTTCTTTGGGACTCTTGTCTCCTCTACAGCCTGGAGTTGACCAAAGGCACAGAGGAAGAGGAACTCTAGGACTCAGACATTTAATGTCACCTCACATCTCAATGGATGGCCTCTGTTCCAGAACTGTTCCCACCAACTGCCATGGCACATGATTTGGGGTGTCTTACTCAAGTCTTAAAATAGACAAGTTCAAGAATATAGAATACCTACCCTTTACACCAAGCTTTGGATTTAAGTAACACCTGCCTTCTGTACATCTTTCCTTACCAGTGTGTTCCAATGATGTTGCCACCTCCCCGTCTATAGCACCCAGGGGTGACGGAGGTAGTAGCAGGCATTACTTACTCTGTGCCCCACACACTCACATAGCAACAAAGGTGGACACCTCACCCTCCCCTTAGCCTGCAGCACAAATGTCATGCTTATCTCCACTTAAGGCTTTTGAGACTGTCGCTCCCCAGCCCTAACAGACCCTTATTAATGTCCTCTCTTACTTCCAGTCATGGGGATGTTATGCTTTCTCCTGCAGGTCTTTAGTTATGCCAGATGAAGGACAAACACTTCTTAAATCTGGGACTGCTCTTTATAGCACCTCAGCTCTTCTTTCACTGGTGGCAGTGTAGGGAAGACAGGAGTGCATAGAGACAGGAGTGAGGTCATCATTGAAGAGGATCACATTCTAGGAAAGTTGTGATTGCCACCTAAAGAGTTGGAGAGAAGATATGGTTGGAGGATGTGTTGTTCAATGTTTACTCTACAAGCTCTTGAAAGATAAAATTTGCATGTCCAGAATATGGATTATGTAAATTTTACATTTTCCTGCACAATGTGAGTGAGTCTTGCATTTATGGTTATTATCAAGGAAGCACAGTGACAACCTTTAGAGAACTGTGGGAAGTCAGTATTATTTATAGGTAGAATGATGAATGGTGCAGCATCATGAGTGATGATGTAACCAGCATTAAACAGATGGCATCAGGAAACTGCAGAGGCAAAAAGATCTACACTGTTTCAAAGTAAACAAAGCCATGATACTGGAACAACAGCTTTGCTACCCTTCTCCTGATAAGAAATGAAAGTAACAAGGAACACTACATTTCATCTGAAGAGATGGTTCATAACAAATATTTGCCTACAGTCTCAGTTTGCACAGGTTGTCCTAACAAAATACGACACACTGGGTGTCTTAAACAACCGAAATTAATTTTCTCACAGATCTGGAAGCTGGATGTCCAAGACCAAGGTATTGGCAGCGTTGCTTTCTCCTAAGGCCTCTCTCCTCAGCTTGCAAATGGTCTTGTGGCTGTGTCCTCACCCGGCCTTTCTCTGGATATATGCCAATGGTGTCCATCTCTTCTTATAAAGACATCAGTCTTTTGGATTAGGGTCTCATCCTTCTG